>OY997592.1:32509751-32782251 GCA_963921825.1 Erodium maritimum
TGGATTTGTCCTTGAAAACTAGCGTCTACTCATCCTTCGACGACTAGTTCAGCATCATCTTTCCCCCGGGTTAGAATGATGTCTACTGGTACAACATAAGGCTTACGAGACGTCCGGTCTCATACATGTCATGGCATAGATGATCAATCCTGCCCCTAGGCTCATAGGATTCTCATCATCCTTTTCAGCTCATCAGCTGTCTTAGGACATCGAGTCTTGCTGAGATGAATGCCATGACTAGTGGGTAAGAGTACTTTCTTTGAATCGAGCATTAAGAACCTACTCAATGCCTTGTTCACATAGGTTCCCTGACTTAAATCCAAGACCCTCTTGGTGCTATCTCTACATATCTTAATCCCTAAGATATAAGAAGCATCGCCTAAGTCATTTATTGAAAAACACTTCCTCAACCAAGCTTAAGTCTCGTCCAAGGTTGGGATGTCGTTTTCAATGAGAACCAGAAAGGTAATCTTGCTCCCACTAGCCTTCTTATAAACGCAAGATTCATCCTCGTTCTTGATTAAGCCAAATCCAATTATAGCTTCATCAAACCGAAGGATCCAACTCCGAGAAGTTCGTTTCAATCCATAAATGGATTTCAACAACTTATAACTCTTTCCCTTATTCTTCGGATCATCAAAACCTTTGGGCCGAGACATACAAACGTACTCAGTCAATTTCTATTTAGGAAAGCGGTTTTGACATCCACTTGCCATATCTCGTAATTATGATACGCAGTTATGTCAAGAAGAATTTGGATCGATTTTGACCATAGCCACTAGGGAGAAGGTTTCCTCATAGTCAATCCATTGGATCTGCCTATAACCTTTCGCCACCAGTTGAGCTTTGTAGGTCAGAGGGTTGCCGTCCATGTCCATATTCACCTTGAAGATCCATTTGCATCCGATGGTCCTCACACCATTGATGGGATCAACCGGTTCCCAGGCTCGGTTGTCCGACATGGATTGCATTTCCTCCCTCATGGCTCCCAGCCATAACTCGGAGTCGGGCCCATCCACGACTTCTTGAAAGGTGGCTGGATCATCGTGATCCACCATGACTTCATTGTCACCTCCGGATACCATATCTTGGAGGTGGAAGATTGACCCTTTCAAATCGCCTTGGACCTTCCGGAATTGTAACAGGAATTGGTTCTCACTCTACGACAATCTCTGGCTCCTTTCTACTAGGTTGTCAATTGGTTTAGACAGATCTGTACCATCCTGAATTTCTTCGAGATGCACAGTCCTCCCAATGACGTCTTTGGAAACAAAACTTCTTTTCCATAAAGACCCCACCCCAAGCGACGAACACCATGTTCTCACTGGGATTGTAGAAATAGTATCCCCTTGTTGCTTTGGGATACCACACGAAGGTGCATATCTCAGATCTTGGTTCGAGCTTAGTCGAAACCAAATGTTTCACATAAGCTTCGCAACCACAAATCTTTAGGAAGGACAAAGCGGGCATCATCCCGTACCATTTTTAAAATGGTGTCCCTTCCACACCATTCGTCGAAGCCCGATTCACTATGAATGCGGTCGTCTCTAGAGCAAAACCCCTAAAAGAGATTGGGAGATCAGTCCAACTAATCATGGAACAGACCATTGTCTAACAATGTCCGATTTCTCCGCTTGGCTACACCTTTCATCTACAGTGTCCCAAGAGGAGTCCATTCCAAAAGGATCCCATTCTCTTTTAGATGATCTAATAACTCTGTGGTCAAGTATTTTCCACCTCGATCCAATCGAAGTGCCTTAATACCTTTGTCCAACTGGTTTTCTACTTTAATCTTAAACTCTTTGAATTTATCAAAAGCTTCAGACTTATGTCTCAGCGAATAGACATAACCATATTTACTGTAATCATCAGTAAATGTGATAAAGTAGCTAAAACCCCTCCTGGCAAGTGAAGTTATTGGTCTACACACATTCGAGTGTATCAGCCCCAATAATTCACCCGCCCTTTCATCGCGATCGATAAAGGGCACTTTAGTCATTTTGCCTATCAAACAAACCTTGCACCTATCGATCGAATGGAATTCGAATGGACCTGAAAGCCCGCACTTCTGAAGTGCTGATAGGCGCTTCTTGTTTATGCGACCCAAATGACAGTACCATAACAGAGTTAGGTTTAAATCGTTGGATTTAGACCTCTTGGTATTAACGGAATATATAGAACTTGAGGCATTGTTACCCATATCTAATTTGTACAATCCTCCAACCAAGTCAGTACTGGTATAAAACATATCATTGCATAGAACATTGAAAACTCCATTTCCAATATTAACATTATATCCTTCCTTGTCAAACACGGATACAAATATAATATTCCTACTAAAAGTAGGTATGCAATATACATTATACAACACTAAGAAAAGGCCTCTTGGCAAAGCAAGACTCATGGATCCTACATCAGTTGCCACAACTCTGAGGTCCACTTCGTGCTTTCCAAACCTCTCCTACTTTTAGCCACCATTTTTAAGTGCATGTGTGAGATTCAGTCCTGGTATCTAATACCCATGAATCTTTGGAAGTAGAGAGATGTAGCTCTATAGAGTTAATACCGGATGAAGGCACGGTCCCACCGCCCTTCCTTAGATCATCCAGGTTTCCTGATGAAGGCGCAGTCCTACTGCCCTTCTTCAGATCATCCAGGCTATTTGATGAAGGCGCAGTCCCACTGCCCTTCTTCAGATCAGCCGTGAACTTCATGTAATCCCGGTTCCAATGACCAGGCTGTTGGCAGTAGAAGCAGACATTCTTAGGTGTCTCATCTTTCCTGCCAAGTGCGCATGGGCCCCGCCCTTGCCACTTCCAATTACCTTGTTGATCATCAGAATATCCTTGGATCCCAGATCCCTGATATATTCTTCTCAGCAATTAATGACACTTCATGTAACTCTGATATGGTCTTAGAGACAGCCTTGTCAAGGACATATTCTTTGCGTTCAGACTTGAGGACTATCCTCAAAATTCTGTACCAGTCCAACTAGTTTGTCCCATTTAGCTTGACCCTGTCAAGAATGGTTTTTAATGACAAACTATTAATATTCGCTGAATTTATCATTTGATCTACAACAGATAAAATTCAATCAGTAAACTGAATAAATTTTATGAAGATCAAGCTTAAACACCAACAATCGATTCTAAACCTTTAGAATTTGAAACCAAGATCCTTGATTCACTCGATTAAGCTGAACTAATGCTCACCACTTAATCGAGCTATGTAGGTAGGACTCCATCCAATCACATCCAATGTGACTCTTGGCTAGGGTATGTACTTATGTACACGACTTACCCTATCTGTTACCCTAGCTCAACCTCAGGCTGAGAATCGTAGTCGGGTCCACCAATTTTCAACAATGGCCCGTCACTATGTAGGTGCTCCGCTAATGCGCACGACACCCACATATGTCGTCCAAACCTACTACCCCGCTTCCCCATGGATGCTCCGCTAATGCGCACGACACCCATAGGACGGGGAGGTAGTAAGGTGTTGATGATTGGGAGGTATCGGACATGACCCGCTTTTACTTGTCCAGTTGTGTTCAAAACTTTGGCACATCCTAGATGCGATGAGCACATCAACTACATTCCAAATGCAATGATGCCTCAAATTACATCCAATGTAATTCTTCCTTTGAACCCATCAACTACATCCAATGCAATGACGGTTCTAAGGGTTCACACACAAGGATTAAAATTCCAATTTTATCTTTGCATGTGAGGTGATATGCTCGGTAAATAAAGTTAAGCATGCAATTCTAAAACACATAGAATTAATCATGCATACACTAAACCAAGCATAAAGCGATAAATGTGCACATAATAGCCACCTAAACTAACTCCCACTAGCTTCTTGAGCTCCACCGACTCCAAGCCGATGCCAACACCCGAAAAGCCACCAAATGACCTTTTCGCCCTTTCTTCGTCTTGAGTAAAATATTACAATTTAATACACGACTCGCAGGTCGGGAATAAATAAATATTACAAACAAGTGGTTCGACGACCACACCTTGAAAGAATAATTACACGCTAACACTAACGGCTCGCAGGCCGTGAAAAGCGATAAATAATTAAATCGAGCTCGGGGCTATTATATACACCATGCCAACATCACATCACACATCGTGTTATCAAACAAGCATGTTATCAAACATCATGTGATTTTCCGGTTTTAATTAATAGCCAAGTTTCGAAAATTTTTGATGCTCGGTTTATCGAAACCGTTCAAAAATGAAACTTTTGAACATTTGATCTTCGAGTTCGTCATGACGGTACCAAACTCGTCATAACTAACAAAACGGTTTAGCCTTGGCATATCAACCATCCAATGGTCATGCTTGGCCTAGCTCCGTCCAACGGAGCCCCGTTCGGTCCCGGTTTCGGCTCCCCGAGAGTCCCGCTCCCGAGACCCGAAAAATCAAATTTTTTTCAAAATTTCCAGATTTGAAATAATTTTCAAAATTTCATTATACATGCATTAAATCCATAAACAAGAATTTAAAACATGTTATCAAACAATTTAGCAAAACAACATGCCAAAAACGAAACTTTCAAGCAAAACTGAAACTTTGAACACCGTCTTGTGAATCCCAAAGGTAGCACGGCTCTGATACCACTGTTGGGTCTCGAGGTAGGGTTGGAGATGAACCAACTCGCAGCGGAAAATCAAGGAAAACCAAGAGACGATTAAAACCATGAAACAACTAACAAAGAATGGATTCACAAGAGAAAAATTCAGCACTAGTTCTTACCAAAACAAGAACACCGGGTAACGAATGATTGGCTTGAGTCTCCAAGACGCCTACGTATCCACATGGGAATCAAAGCCACGTAGTTCTTCTCTTTGAGGACTCAAGAACACAAAAATGGAGGTGGGAGCTTGCCAAACCCGAAATTGCAAGGGAAGGGAGAGAGAAGTTGTGTTTCCTATTCTTGTCTTGTGTTTGTTATGTTGAAAAAAGATGACTTAAACATAACAAAACCCATACTTGTCCAACTAAAGGCATGGGACAAGTATGGTGTCAAGTAAGGTGTAAATAGGACAAAGTATGGCAAGACAAGATTGGGTTAGGTGGTGAATCACCAACACCTTAATCCTTGTCTTGCTTACTTAGTACTAATTAATCAAGACTTGATTAATTAGTTCCATGGGCCTTGGTTGCATGGGCCTTTCATGGGCCTCTTGGAACATGGCCCGTGGCCATTTCCAACGAGGTCCCGTGATTCGCTCATCGCCTCCAAGCCTTCCATACTGGAAATGTCCAACATTATCCGACGCGATCAATCCCAAGACTCCAAGCCTTGTCTTGATCCGTAAAGTCCTATTCACTTACGGGCACATGACCCAAAACCCAGTTTTGGTCATGTCCCGAGACAACTCCCTTTTGGCCATTCTCCATAAATGTGTCAATGAGTTTCATCCTCCGGTGTGACCCTTAGGTTTATGCATGTCAATAGATCAACGTAAAATCCCATTTTACTTGATCCTATTTAAGTGGCAACTAACGAGACTTTAGTATTGCCCGACATTAGATAACGAATCGACCCTATCGATTCTAACCTTTCCGTCGTCCCTGTCATTATCCTTTTATCTCCGATATCCTGATTGAGATAAGGCATAGAGCTGTCATCCTTATTATTCTCAATCAATGTTCCTTGATATGTGAGATGACTAAAGATATGATACCTAGTATCATGTGCATGGCCATGCTATTCTTTCAGTCACTCTCGATCAAGCGGCCGAGAACCGATATCTTTCTCATACCTCAGTATGAGGGATAAATCCCTTAGCCGTCTTTCGTGTCACTCATGTAGCCAATCCCCAAGCCAATCCTGGCCGTTATGGAAGCCCTGTTACGGACAACGTTAGGCTCAGGTCAAACTCAGTTGTTGACTACATAGCGATCACAAAGACTCCTTGGTCTAAGGATACATGACAAGCTACGACACTGAATATGTTCATGACTTAATCTATGGCACATATTCAGGGCGGGTCGTCCAATATCATGTCCCACATGATATCTATGATCAGACTCCGGAATCCCATTCCAATGACTAACAGAACGTAAGCCATAAAGAGCCATCTTTCATACTAGTCGGTTCTAGTGAAGCTTTGTTGACTAGGGACCCATCGAGTGTGATCTATCTCGATCTATGGTTCTATTCGCATGGTGGGCATAGATCAGAGCACACATCGATATATTACTCCAACACATAAGTAATATAAAGGCGCTTTAATTTTATTGCTAACGATGATATATACATTTGGACATTTAGGATTGAACTACGGGCACTAAGACTAACACACTTGGCAGGAAAGATGAGACACATGAGAATGTCTGCTTCTACTGCCAATAGCCTGGTCATTGGAACCGGGATTATAGGAAGTTCACGGCTGATCTGAAGAAGGGCAGTGGGACTGCGCCTTCATCAAATAACGTGGATGATCTGAAGAAGGGCAGTAGGACTGCGCCTTCATCAGGAAACCTGGATGATCTAAGGAAGGGCGGTGGGACCGTGCCTTCATCCGGTATTAACTCTATAGAGCTACATCTCTCTACTTCCAAAGATTCATGGGTATTAGATACCAGGACTGAATCTCACACATGCACTTATATATGGTGGCTGAAAGTAGGAGAGGTTTGGAAAGCACGAAGTGGACCTCAGAGTTGTGGCAACTGCTGTAGGATCCATGAGTCTTGCTTTGCCAAGAGGCCTTGTCTTAGTACTGTATAATGTATATTGCATACCTACTTTTAGTAGGAATATTATATCTGTATCCGTGTTTGACAAGGAAGGATATAATGTTAATATTGGAAATGGAGTTTTCAATGTTCTATGCAATGATATGTTTTATACCAGTACTGACTTGGTTGGAGGATTGTACATATTAGATATGGGTAACAATGCCTCAAGTTCTATATATTCCGTTAATACCAAGAGGTCTAAATCCAACGATTTAAACCTAACTCTGTTATGGCACTGTCATTTATGTCGCATAAACAAGAAGCACCTATCAGCACTTCAAAAGTGCGGACTTTCAGGTTCATTCGAATTCCATTCGATCGATAGGTGCAAGGTTTGTTTGATGGCCAAAATGACTAAAGTGCCCTTTTATCGATCGCGATGAAAGGGCGGGTGAATTATTGGGGCTGATACACTCGAATGTGTGTAGACCAATAACTTCACTTGCCAGGAGGGGTTTTAGCTACTTTATCACATTTACTGATGATTACAGTAAATATGGTTATGTCTATTCGCTGAGACATAAGTCTGAATCTTTTGATAAATTCAAAGAGTTTAAGATTAAAGTAGAAAACCAGTTGGACAAAGGTATTAAGGCACTTCGATTGGATCGAGGTGGAAAATACTTGACCACAGAGTTATTAGATCATCTAAAAGAGAATGGGATCCTTTTGGAATGGACTCCTCTTGGGACACTGTAGATGAAAGGTGTAGCCAAACGGAGAAATCGGACATTATTAGACAATGGTCCGTTCCATTATTAGTTGGACTGATCTCCCAATCTCTTTCTGGGATTATGCTCTAGAGACGACCGCATTCATAGTGAATCGGGCTTCGACGAAGGGTGTGGAAGGGACACCATTTTAAAATGATATGGGATGATGCCCGCTTTGTCCTTCCTAAAGATTTGTGGTTGCGAGGCTTATGTGAAACATTTGGTTTCGACTAAGCTCGAACCAAGATCTGAGATATGCACCTTCGTGTGGTATCCCAAAGCAACAAGGGGATACTACTTCTACAATCCCAGTGAGAACATGGTGTTCGTCGCATGGGGTGGGGTCTTAATGGAAAAGAAGTTTTGTTTCCAAAGACGTCATTGGAAGGACTGTGCATCTCGAAGAAATTCAGGATGGTACAGATCTGTCTAAACCAATTGACAACCCAGTAGAAAGGAGGCAGAGATTGTCGTAGAGTGAGAACCAATTCCTGTTACAATTCCGGAAGGTCCAAGGCGATTTGAAAGGGTCAATCTTCCACCTCCAAGATATGGTATCCGGAGGTGACAATGAAGTCATGGTGGATCACGATGATCCAGCCACCTTTCAAGAGTTTGTGGATGGGCCCGACTCCGAGTTATGGCTGGGAGCCATGAGGGAGGAAATGCAATCCATGTCGGACAACCGATTCTGGGAACCGGTTGATCCCATCAATGGTTTTAGGACCATCGGATGCAAATGGATCTTCAAGGTGAAGATGGACATGGATGACATCCCTCTGACCTACAAAGCTCAACTGGTGGCGAAAGGTTATAGGCAGATCCAATGGATTGACTATGAGGAAACCTTCTCCCTAGTGGCTATGGTCAAAATCGATCCAAATTCTTCTTGACATAACTGCGTATCATAATTACGAGATATGGCAAGTGGATGTCAAAACCGCTTTCCTAAATGGAAATTTGACTGAATACGTTTGTATGTCTCGGCCCAAAGGTTTTGATGATCCGAAGAATAAGGGAAAGATTTATAAGTTGTTGAAATCCATTTATGGATTGGAACGAACTTCTCGGAATTGGATCCTTCGTTTTGATGAAGCTGTAATTGGATTTGGCTTAATCAAGAACGAGGATGAATCTTGCGTTTATAAGAAGGCTAGTGGGAGCAAGATTACCTTTCTGGTTCTCATTGAAAACGACATCCCAACCTTGCACGAGACTAAAGCTTGGTTGAGGAAGTGTTTTTCAACAAAGGACTTAGGCGATGCTTCTTATATCTTAAGGATTAAGATATGTAGAGATCGCACCAAGAGGGTCTTGGATTTAAGTCAGGGAACCTATGTGAACAAGGCATTGAGTAGGTTCTTAGTGCTCGATTCAAAGAAAGGACTCTTACCCACTAGTCATGGCATTCATCTCAGCAAGACTCAGTGTTCTGAGACACCTGATGAGCTGAAAAGGATGATAAGAATCCCATGTACCTAGGGGCAGGATCGATCATAAATGCCATGACATGTACGAGACCGGACGTTTCGTAAGCTTTATGTTGTACCAGTAGACATCAGTCTAACCCGAGGGAAAGATGATGCTGAACTAGTCGTCGAAGGATGAGTAGACGCTAGTTTTCCAAGACAAATCCAGATGAGTTTAGAAGTCAATCAGGATATGTGTTTACGCTGAAGGGTAGAGCTTTAGCTGGGAGAGCGTAAAGCAAGATACCACTGCCGAATCTACGACAGAGGCCAAGTACATGGATGCTGCAGAGGCAGCTAAGGAGGCTATATGGATTTGGAAATTCACGGCAGGGTTGGGTGTAATCAAAAACCCATCCAGCCCGGTGAATCCATTTTGCGACAATACAAGGGCCATTGCACAAGCTAAAAGCCCAGATCGCATAACAAATCCAAACATGTATTGCGGCGTATCCACCTCATCAGAGAAATACTGAACTGAGGTGAAGTGAAGATAACCTATATTGCAACAGATGATAACATAGCCAACCCTTTGACTAAGACAGTGTCGCTGCCTGAACATGTTAGACATGTAAAGTCAATGGGGACATATTGGAGTTTAGATTGGAACTAGGGCAAGTGGGAGATTGTTAGTCTTAGTGCCCGTAGTTCAATCCTAAATGTCCAAATGCATATATCATCGTTAGCAATAAAATTAAAGCGGCTTTATATTAATTATGTGTTGGAGTAATATATCGATGTGTGCTCTGATCTATGCCCACCATGCGAATAGAACCATAGATCGAGATAGATCACACTCGATGGGTCCCTAGTCAACAAAGCTTCACTAGAAGCGACTAGTATGAAAGATGGCTCTTTATGGCTTACGTTCTGTTAGTCCTTGGAATGAGATTCCGGAGTCTGATCATAGATATCATGTGGGACATGATATTGGACGACCCGCCCTGAATATGTGCCATAGATTAAGTCATGAACATATTCAGTGTTGTAGCTGTTAGTCTTAGTGCCCGTAGTTCAATCCTAAATGTCCAAATGTATATATCATCGTTAGCAATAAAATTAAAGCGGCTTTATATTACTTATGTGTTGGAGTAATATATCGATGTGTGCTCTGATCTATGCCCACCATGCGAATAGAACCATAGATCGAGATAGATCACACTCGATGGGTCCCTAGTCAACAAAGCTTCACTAGAAGCGACTAGTATGAAAGATGGCTCTTTATGGCTTACGTTCTGTTAGTCATTGGAATGGGATTCCGGAGTCTGATCATAGATATCATGTGGGACATGATATTGGACGACCCGCCCTGAATATGTGCCATAGATTAAGTCATGAACATATTCAGTGTTGTAGCTTGTCATGTATCCTTAGACCAAGGAGTCTTTGTGATCGCTATGTAGTCAACAACTGAGTTTGACCTGAGCCTAACGTTGTCCGTAACAGGGCTTCCATAACGGCCAGGATTGGCTTGGGGATGGGCTACATGAGTGACACGAAAGACGGCTAAGGGATTTATCCCTCATACTAAGGTATGGGAAAGATATCGGTTCTCGGCCGCTTGATCGAGAGTGACTGGAAGAATAGCATGGCCATGCACATGATACTGGGTATCATATCTTCAGTCATCTCACATATCAAGGAACGGTGATTGAGAATAATAAGGATGACGGCTCTATGCCTTATCTCAATCAGGATATCGGAGATAAAAGGATAATGACAGGGACGACGGAAAGGTTAGAATCGACAGGGTCGATTCGTTATGTAGTGTCAGGCAATACTAAAGTCTCGTTAGTTGCCACTTAAATAGGATCAAGTAAAATGGGATTTTACGTTGATCTATTGACATGCATAAACCTAAGGGTCACACCGGAGGATGAAACTCATTGACACATTTATGGAGAATGGCCAAAAGGGAGTTGTCTCGGGACATGACCAAAACTGGGTTTTGGGTCATGTGCCCGTAAGTGAATAGGACTTTACGGATCGAGACAAGGCTTGGAGTCTTGGGATTGATCGCGTCGGATAATGTTGGACATTTCCGGTATGGAAGGCATGGAGGCGATGAGCGAATCACGGGACCTCGTTGGAAATGGTCACGGGCCATGTTCCAAGAGGCCCATGAAAGGCCCATGCAACCAAGGCCCATGGAACTAATTAATCAAGTCTTGATTAATTAGTACTAAGTAAGCAAGACAAGGATTAAGGTGTTGGTGATTCACCACCTAACCCAATCTTGTCTTGCCATACTTTGTCCTATTCACACCTTACTTGACACCATACTTGTCCCATGCCTTTAGTTGGACAAGTATGGGTTTTGTTATGTTTAAGTCATCTTTTTTCAACATAACAAACACAAGACAAGAATAGGAAACACATTTTCTCTCCCTCTTCCATGGCCATTTCGGGTTTGGCTAGTTTCCACCTCCATGTTTGTGTTCTTGAGTCCTCAAAGAGAAGAACTACGTGGCTTTGATTCCCATGTGGATACGTAGGCGTCTTGGAGACTCAAGCCAATCATTCGTTAACCGGTGTTCTTGTTTTGGTAAGAACTAGTGCTGAATTTTTCTCTTGTTAATCCATTCTTTGTTAGTTGTTTCATGGTTCTAATTGTCTCTTGGTTTTCATTGATTTTCCGCTGCGAGTTGGTTCATCTCCAACCCTACCTCGAGACCCAACAGTAGCTTGTCATGTATCCTTAGACCAAGGAGTCTTTGTGATCGCTATGTAGTCAACAACTGAGTTTGACCTGAGCCTAACGTTGTCCGTAACAGGGCTTCCATAACGGCCAGGATTGGCTTAGGGACGGGCTACATGAGTGACACGAAAGGCGGCTAAGGGATTTATCCCTCATACTGAGGTATGGAAAGATATCGGTTCTCGGCCGCTTGATCGAGAGTGACTGAAAGAATAGCATGGCCATGCACATGATACTGGGTATCATATCTTCAGTCATCTCACATATCAAGGAACGATGATTGAGAATAATAAGGATGACAGCTCTATGCCTTATCTCAATCAGGATATCGGAGATAAAAGGATAATGACAGGGACGACGGAAAGGTTAGAATCGACAGGGTCGATTCGTTATGTAGTGTCAGGCAATACTAAAGTCTCGTTAGTTGCCACTTAAATAGGATCAAGTAAAATGGGATTTTACGTTGATCTATTGACATGCATAAACCTAAGGGTCACACCAGAGGATGAAACTCATTGACACATTTATGGAGAATGGCCAAAAGGGAGTTGTCTCGGGACATGACCAAAACTGGGTTTTGGGTCATGTGCCCGTAAGTGAATAGGACTTTACGGATCGAGACAAGGCTTGGAGTCTTGGGATTGATCGCGTCGGATAATGTTGGACATTTCCGGTATGGAAGGCATGGAGGCGATGAGCGAATCACGGGACCTCGTTGGAAATGGCCATGGGCCATGTTCCAAGAGGCCCATGAAAGGCCCATGCAACCAAGGCCCATGGAACTAATTAATCAAGTCTTGATTAATTAGTACTAAGTAAGCAAGACAAGGATTAAGGTGTTGGTGATTCACCACCTAACCCAATCTTGTCTTGCCATACTTTGTCCTATTTACACCTTACTTGACACCATACTTGTCCCATGCCTTTAGTTGGACAAGTATGGGTTTTGTTATGTTTAAGTCATCTTTTTTCAACATAACAAACACTAGACAAGAATAGGAAACACAACTTCTCTCCCCCTTCCCTTGCAATTTCGGGTTTGGCAAGTTCCCACCTCCATTTTTGTGTTCTTGAGTCCTCAAAGAGAAGAACTATGTGGCTTTGATTCCCATGTGGATACGTAGGCGTCTTGGAGACTCAAGCCAATCATCCGTTAACCGGTGTTCTTATTTTGGTAAGAAATAGTGCTGAATTTTTCTCTTGTGAATCCATTCTTTGTTAGTTGTTTCACGGTTTAATCGTCTCTTGGTTTTCATTGATTTTCCGCTGCGAGTTGGTTCATCTCCAACCATACCTCGAGACCCAACAGCTATATGCCAAACTATCAAAATGTGAATTTGGGAAGAATAAGGTTGAATATTTGGGCCATATCATCCACAGAGAAGGAGTGTCCACTGATCCTATTAAGGTCTAAGTGATGCTGGAATGGCCAAGACCTACAAATCTCAAGTCATTGAGGGGTATTCTGGGTCTAACAGGTTATTACAGGAGGTTCATCAAGGGTTATGGAGTATTGGCAAGACCCTTAACTCATCTGTTAAAGAAGAATGCCTTTGAATGGAATGATGGGGTTGAGGATAGCTTGGAAAACCTGAAGAAGGCTATGGTGGAAGCTATTGTGCTAAGAATGCCAGATTTCAATATACCCTTTTACCATTGAGACAGATGCTTGTGACCAAGGCATAGGAGGGGTATTGATGCAGGAGGGTAGACCCATTGCTTATCTGAGCAAGGCTCTTGGGGTGAAGGAAAGAGGGTACTCCACCTATGAGAAAGAGTTATTGGCTATTATCACTGCCATTCAGAAGTGGAAGCACTATCTCACCGATCAACCTTTTGTCATCAAGACTGAACAACAGAGTCTGAAGTACTTGCTGGAGCAAAAGCTTACCACTCCCTTTCAGCACAAGTGGCTAGCTAAACTCATGGGGCTATCCTACACCATTGAGTACAAGAAAGGCAAGGAGAATGTAGTGGCTGATGCCTTATCAAAGTTACCAACAGAAGAATGTAGAGAGGTGGTTGTAAGTTCTCCTTCTTGGGTTAAAGAAATCCTGCAAAGTTATGAGGTTGATCTGGAGGTAGAAGGTTTATTGTTGCAGCTAGCAGTTGCTCCCCACTCTCTTCCAAATTACAAGGTGAGCCAAGGAATGATATTGGTTGATGTCAAGGTTTATATAGGGTCAAATGGTGATGTCAGAGCAAAAATTATTGACTTCATGCACAATTCATCTGTGGGATGACATTCTGGCATTGAAGCTACTGCCAAGAGGGTGAAGGGTTGTTTCTTTTGGCCTTTGTTGTTCAAGGAGATACAAGAATGGGTGCAGAGTTGTGATATCTGCCAGAGGTGCAAAGCTGAGCATTGTCTATACCCTGGGCTGTTGCAGCCTCTAAGCATCCCAAACCAGCCTTGGAAAGAGATAGCAATGGACTTCATTGAAGGGTTGCCAATGTATGAAGGTAAAGATGGTATCTTGGTAGTGGTGGACAGGTTCACTAAATTAGCCCATTTCATACCTCTCCAGCACCAATACATTGCCTCCTCTGCAGCTCAAGTCTTCTTTGACCAAGTGTTCAAGCTTCATGGATCCCCAGAAGTAATAGTCACTGATAGAGACAAGCTATTTATCAGCAACTTTTCGCAAGCCTTGTTCCAGAAGTTGGGAGTTAATCTCAGTTTGTCCACTGCGTATCACCCATAGAGTGATGGACAAACTGAGAGAATTAACCAATGTCTAGAGAATTACATAAGAGCCATGACACATCAAGCACCAAAGAAATGGATGGCCATGGCAGAATATTGGTACAATACTAATTACCAATCAGCCATCAAAATGACTCCTATTGAGGCCATGTATGGATATCCACCTCCATTCATGGGGTTGACAGATGTGGAGAGCAAGGTGAAGTATGTTGAGGAGTTCTTGCAGGGTAGAACGGCAGTGATGGAAATGCTGAAACATAACTTGCAGTTGGCTCAAGAAAGGATGAAGCACTTTGCTGACAAAAAGAGGTCCGAGAGGAAGTTTGAAGTTGGGGAATGGGTCTATCTTAAGTTGCAACCATACAGACAGAGCTCTATAAGCTTGAGGAAGCATATGAAGGTAGCTGCTACATATTATGGGCCATATCAGGTGATTGAGAAGAAAGGAGAAGTGGCATACAAGCTGAGGTTGCCAGAGGATTCAAAAATCCATCTAGTGTTCCATGTTTCATTGTTGAAGAGGCAGCTGGGTAACAAGAACATATACATGCATTCCTTTCCAGAAGTCACCAATGAAGGAACTCTGAAACTTTAACTCCAAATTCTACTGCAGAACAGAATCATCAAGAGAAACAATGCTGATGTTGTTCAGTATTTGATTCAGTGGGAAAGGTCGACAATGGAGGATGCCACGTGGGAAGATGCTGGAGTGATAAGGAGCCAATTTCCAGTGTGGATCACTAAGGCATTGGCTAAACCTCAGGCTTGAGGACAAGCCTGATGAGTGAAGCTTGGGCACGAAGTTAAGTTTGAATTTAAAAGTTAGTTCATAACGTTAAGTTAAGTTTGAGTGAAGCGGCGTCGTTTTGGTCGAGTCTGGGTAAGCTGAGGTGGAGGATGCACAGTGCACGCTGCTCTATTTTGTTGCAGGGTTGTCCTTGCTAGACAAACACGATGGTGCGAAGGTGAATTGGGGTCCATTGACAATGATGGGTTCGGGTATAAAAGGGTAACGATGTTTAGGGTTTGTCTTGTCGAATTTGTGTCTGTATTTCCATTTCCTAGCTGTGTTTGCTGGAGAGGAAGGTTAGAACTCTCATTCTAAACGTTTATCAATTTATCAAAGTTTCAGTTTTTCCTTAGAATCTGTAGCTTATAATCGTTAGCTTGTTAACAATTGGATTTCTTTTTCTTTTCCGAATCTGGTTGCTTGAAAAAAAGGGTTTTTTTTCCTTGATCCTTTCTCACAAACTGGTTCTGACAGCCGAATTTTTTTTTTTGGTTCTCGGATTCAGATGTGAGTATGAAGAATAAGAGAAATTTATTTTCGAAAAGGAAAAAAATTTAGTTCAAATCTATTTTTTCCCAAAACGAGAAAAAAATTCTGAACTTATTTTTCGGATTTATGTTTAAAAAAGGTTTTGGAATTTCAGATTTATATCAAAATCAAAAGTTTGAAATCAAAATTTTTTTTCAAAAGCTGAGAATCAAAATCAAACTCTGAAAGTCGGTTTGGAAATTTTACCTTGACTTTCGATTTCTAAGGCAAGGATTATCGTGTTACCCTTGTTAGAACCCGAATTTCCTCTTCGTTGGTGGCATATTTATGTTGCGGGTGAATCTGAAAACACCTCATTGTCGGAGGTTGAAGTAAACGAAAAAAATTCGAAAATAAAGCTTGACTTTCGCGTCTGGAAGTCGAAGAAGCAAAAACCGTAAAAGGTTTAAATCATTTTTTTTTGTCATGTGGGCTGCAGATAATGAACAAGCCCAAGTCCAATGAAAACAAAAAACAAGACCAGCCCAAGACACAGAGGAGAGGCACACGGGTCAGGGAGCTGGCCGGGTCAGGGCTGCACGCGGGTCAGGGAGCTGGCCGGGTCACGGGTCATCCGGCACGGTGGAAGGTCGCGGGTCATGATTCGGTCCGGTCAGCCACGCGGGTCTGTAGCTGGATCAGGCCTGATCCGGACCGGGTCACAGGTCATCCGACCCGTGTTGGACATATATTATTTTTGAAAGGGGGATTTTCTTTTAAAGAAAATCAACGTTGTCTCAAGAATTATTTTTCAAACGGAAATTAAAATTCTTGTACGAGTTTGAGTTCATATGGAATTCATGGTCGAGGAAAATAAACTTGGAATTTTAATTCCTAAACGTTTTCCCAAAAGAAACAAACTTGGAATTCAATTCCTAAATGTGTTTCTTAAACTTTCAAGAAGAAAACAAAATGGAAATAATTTTCCTAAACGTTTTTCTATTTGAGGAACAAAAACGTATTTTCCACAACGGATCGTGGAAAATAAAAGAAAAAGAAAAGTTAACGTTTGTTTCGAGATTAATTTCTAAGGAAATTATATATTCTTTAATATATTTCGAATTCATATGGAATTCATGGTCGAGGGAATTAAAATTGGAATTTTAATTCCTAAACGTTTTTCCCAAAAGAAACAAAACTGAAATTCAATTCCTAAACGTGTTTCTTAAAATTTCAAGAAGGAAACAAATTGGATTTAGTTCCTAAACGGTTTCCTATTTTCCCAAAGGGAATTTAAATATTTCCTTGGGAAAACGTTATTTGTAAAAATGATCGATCTTGTTTCTTGGAAACACGTAAAGACGATCAACAAACGGATTTGTTAAATTCGCAACGTAAATTTTATTCGGTTTTAAATGTAGAACACGTACGAATAGCTAAAAATGAGAAGTCTTGTCAACGAATTGAAAACTATACGATCAAAATTAACAAATTGACTATTATAAAAGATCAATGTGGATCTAAAAATCAATTTGTTCATGTTCTTTGTAAGAATACGCAAGGAAAAATTGGAATAAAAATATACAAGAACCTCGACATTAAAAAGTTTCGATGTCTAACGAACAGAAGATTAAATTTGATTAATCGATTCAACTCCCATGGTATAAGATAAATGGAATGTATAGACTTGTCATTGATATGATTAATTTGATCTTTGACCAATTAATCGATTTCTGTTTCGTTACGAAACACGGTAGCATAATTAAACTTGGACTCTCAAAATTTAATTGAGAATTAAAAAATCAAAGTTGATTTTATGAGCAAATTGATTAATTTCAATGATGGATAGTTATGGAAAAGGGGAAACCATTTGCATAATTATTCGTAAATGTGGGGGTCGGTCCCACTACTAAAGGGAAATTCATGATGGAAAGTTCTCGGGTAACCAAGATTCGTTCCAAGTTATGCGTGCATAATAAAGCATCAACTAATAAGGCACGGAACTTGATTCAACACATGTGTCGTTGACACACCAACTGATCTCAAACGAGAGTTATTGCCTTTTGATCTTTCAAAAGTTCAATCGAGATTTAGTCAGACAAACATCCAAGGGAATGTGACTAATACCTGTAGCATTTAAGGCGTTATGTGAAGGGAAACTCTACCTAGTTGACTGGAGATCTCAAGATTTAGGTTCTATGGGCCAACGTAATTGCATAAACCTTATAAGGTCCAACTACATGGAATATTTCCGATCGACTAAGATCTGGGTCTACGATATACGAGTATAATTCAGTACTTATTAATAGGGAAAACGCCACAAAACAACTATGCCCCGACTTTATATCTCACAAAACAACTATTGACAATTTTATCGTTCAAATCACATCGTCCCAAAAGTTAAATGTCAAAAACCATAAAAATCCGTCTAAAAATAGACGGACCGTTAACCGTGTGATGGAAAAACACCAAGAAACAACTATGGTTTGACTTTATATTAAAAAATACAACTATAGAGTTATGACTAAAACTGAGGGCAGTTTGATCTTTACACTAACGCTGTTAACGGACCGTCACAATTTTTATGGTTTTTGACATTTAACTTTTGGGACGATGTGATTTGATCGATAAAATTGTCAATAGTTGTTCTGTGAGCTATAAAGTTGGGGCATAGTTGTTTTGTGGCGTTTTCCCTAATTAATAAGACACATAAATTGAGTTGACATAACAACTGATCTCAAAATGAGAGTTATCGCTTGTGATTTCTCAAAGGATAACATTGTGGATCCGTTAACCTAAACATTAAATTGAGATCTAGTTGAGAAAAAGACATCCAAGGGAATGTGACTAAAGCCCATTTAAAGACTTTATGCGAAGGAAAACCCAACCTAGTTGACTGGAGATCCCAAGATCTAAGTTCAATGAGACAACCTAATTGCATAAACCATGTACGGTCACTGTGGGGGTCCAACCTTAAATCCATTCCTATGATGAAAACTAGTGACATACAACGTGTATATGATAAGAATTGCTTTTAATGATTCCTTGCATCAAGAGTATTGAGCAAAAGTAAATCACCTAGGTGAGAGGAGGTGGGGTCGCTTCAAGGGTGACTAATGGGGCTAGTCATCTTAAACTCTTGCAGAACCAGGCAGTGCTCATGACCATAACAGACATACCCATGAGAACCAAAACCGTTTGTGTTGATATCTGTGTAGGGTATATCATTATTTACATAAACGACAGAATAGTTCAAAGACAACGCGTTTACTAGTCAGTCAGCAAAATAAATATACTCTTGCAAGGGAAGGTTCACGAGTATTAATGCCAACCTATCCTATGCAGGTATCGAATTTGAGAAGTCACCACCTGCTCGTTATCCTCTCTTTCACCATCGCATTTTTGTGGGGGATTGTTAGATGATATTGAAAAAATATGATGGTTGTCATATTATTTTTCTGATCTATTAAAATTTTGATTCAAACTCAAAATTAAAGACTAATTCAATGTGAATTTATGGGATTAATTGGCAATAAATTCCCTAAGGAATTCAAGGGATTTGTCACCCTTTGAATTCCCCATCTTGTCCCTCTAAAAGGGCTATATATATTCAGTTGTTTAGTCTTATTTGAAACACATCAAAAACATCTAAAAATCATCTCCCTTTTATACTTTCTCTCTACTCCCTTGTTCTTGGTGACTTTCTCGACGGTTTTGAGTTCGCAGACGTTAATCGTTGTATCTTGGAAAATCGTTGCCAATACGGGGCAATAAGTGTCTTAAGGAAAGTGGAGTACCACGCCTCGACTAAACCTCCAATTTCTTTAATTCTAATCAATAAGTTAGTTGATTGGTAAATGTTATTCTAATTTCGTTTTGCAATTTCTATTACCATTTTGAATTTGTTTATTGTTGATATACTAACCCTTATGTCCTATGTTATTTCCTATTAGTACAACTCTTAGTAATATGGGATAGTCTATTCATTCATCTATATCATAAACCCATTGTTAAAGTTAGTTTGACAAGTGATTGGAGGATCACGTTTTACTGATCATGCATATACATATGTGAGTCAACGTCACAAATGTCAATGAGTTTGACATTGGATACCCACCTTGTGAATACTCCATAAAATACGGGACATGAGTATTTCTCAATTACCAAAGTAGATCTTAGTCCCACGACCATGACATCACCGTAGTATCTATATGTGTCAATTCATGTCTTGACATAACCAAGAGCTACTCCTAACAAGATAGTTATTCAAGTTGTTCTCAAATGTAGATACATTTGTATGATGTATATGGTAATGGTTATAGGGATTAGTTAGATGTCATCGGCCCCCTCTTGATGAGTGGAGGATTATATAGTAAGCATAGCAATGCATGTGATTTGTCACTTACAATCAGAACTCAATATCAAAGGGTCTATGGACTGAATTGAAAAGGATGATGCTTCTATACCTTTTGTTCAGTCATGACATCGCCAAATGACAAAGGATGAGATCACTTATGGTAACCGGGTCTGACAAAGACAAAGTAAGACTTCATATGACTTAGTTAGTTTTGGGCCTTGCTAGGAGTTACCCATAACTTGTGGATGAAATGATGATTTCAATCTCACTACCAACATCATGTGAGTCCTAAAGGGTACATTATAGTAAAGACCAAGACAAAATGTACTTTAGAGGTTTGACTTAAATAAATCGGAAAAGTTATAATCGATATAACAAGCCTCTTATTAATTATTAATTACTTGTTCATGATACGATGTCATTAATTTTATTTAGTTATTGTCTTGCATGGTAATTAATTAAAGATAATAAATGCACAGTATAAAAATATTTTAGGTTTGGTCGAACACCTCAATTGGGTAATAGGGTTTTCGATCATCCCATATAATTATATATTGTTGGTGGTTTTATTTAATTAATTAATTATTTGAGGGGCAAATTCGATATTTTTCAGAAATATTTGGGTCATATGCTAGACACATGACGATTCTGGCACATGACGATTTTTCGTCCATAAATGGACGGAAAGCTAACGATGAGTACTAAATTGAGACACACATAACTCCAGGATTAAGGGATGAGAAAAAAAATTAGAATAGTGGAAATAGAATCAGAAAATTTGAGAATAATGAGATGGAATTAGCCTAAATTTAATACAGAAAATTGAAGCAAAAACAAAGGAGAGGTTATGCTTGCAGTTAGGGATGGAAAAATGCCCCGGCCCCGATGGGTACCCGACGCCCCCGACCCGATTCGGGTGGGGAACGATGCAGAATTTGGGGTTTTTGATCAGGGAGGGGTGGTTACTCCCCGCCCCGTATATGTGTGTATATATATAATTAATATATATGTAAGAACCGCTCCGGTCAACGCCACTCAAATCGCCGGAAAAACAGAAAAATTTAAAATTTTGGGACAGACACTTACATGAACCTTAATTTGACCCCGAGGGTCATATCGGACTTAAATTGACCCCGATAACGACCAAAGTGAGTTCTAGGGGACTCAGGGAAACTTTTTGACCAATTTGGGAAAGGTTGACTTTTTGCCAGAAAAGTCAAACGAACGACGTTTTGGTCCGTTCGAGGCTCGTTTTGGATCCAAAAAGCTTAGCCGTCATTACAGCGGTCTTAGTTGGGCCGTTTCCTTGTAGCACGTGAAGTTTCGTAATTTCTTGGAAAATGGACCCGTTCGGGTCCCGAGACGGCCAAATTTCACAAATCTGAATGAAAAATATCTAGAAAGGTATTTTTTCAGAGGGGTGGAACCCACTTGCCACTTGTCACACAAGTGATGGTAGTTGGTAATTTGAACAAAACAAAAGGAAATGGACATGAGTGTTTAGTCATTTTACAAAAAAGGTGAAGGATAGAGAAAAAAAAAGAGAAAAGGGAGAGAAGGAGGAAAGGAGAAAAGGGAAAAGAAAGGGAGAGTTTTTGTCGATTTCCCGACAATCCGACCAACGGATCGTCTCAACGGTTTTAGAATCGAGCTCCCGTCGTCATTCCCTACGGTGAGAACCCATTCTTTTCTCGTTTTGGTACGTTTGAAAATTAGGGTTTGAGTTTAAACGAGTCATATATGGTTGGGTTTTGGTTAGAATTGGTTTAAAGATGAATGGTTGAGGTTTGGGGTTCGTTAGGAACTTTTGGGGCGAAAAGGAAATTTTCCCATTGTGGCCGTATAGGGCCCACTTTCCTGGGCCTCGGGCTTTTCGTGTTCGGGTGGTTTTCGATGATCCCCGAATCGATAATTCACACCCGGAACGAATTATGGGATTAAATTGTGGAAATTGGAAATTTCAGGTTTAGAAACTTTAAACGCGAATTAAATCGCTCGGAAGTCGGAAATTGATTCCGTCGATTGCGTTGGAACACTTGAATTATTTTAGGATCGTAGAAACAAAAACGGGAATTTTCGGAGCCCCGGAAGGGCGTTTTCCAATCCCGGGCAGATTCGCCGAGCCGGGCGAATCGGGCCTTTTTTGGGCCCATTATTGACAATGTCGAGTAATTGGGAAGTTTGGGATTGATCGACATTACCGGGGTTGGGTTTGGGCGTCTAATTCTTTAAAAATTCAGCTTTGCCTGCGAACTTAAAAAGTGTTTTAATTGTGTTCATATTAGATCGTGCCACCGACCGCGGAAAGGGGAGGCTAGGCGAGTGAGCGCGAGCACGCCGGAGCTTGGGCGTGGAGTTTTGGGAAAGCGTTACGAGGTAGGGAAAAGTAGCCGGATCTCGGCCTTGACTAGCAAAAGTTAACAGTAGAAATGCATGTGACACCTAGTGGTGTCGTAGGATGAGTAAGTTTATCGAACACTAGAAATGCAGGCAACACTTAGTGGTGTCGTATGATACGTGAACGTATCGAACAATAGAAATGCATGTGACACTTAGTAGTGTCGTTGGTTGTACCCGGAGGTTGATTGAATTGTTTGTGTTTGTGGGTGGCCATGAGTGCCTGTGGGGAGTTGAACCCGTAGAGTACTGTTTGTGTGTCATGGGTGGTCAGGTGTTCCTTTCCGGAGTTGAACCCGTATTTTACTGTTTGTGTGTCGTGGGTGGTCAGGTGTGCCTTTGGGGTGTTGAACCCGTATTTTACTGTTTGTGTGTCGTGGGTGGCCATGTGTGCCTGTGGGGTGTTGAACCCGTATTTTTACTGTTTGTGTGTTGTGGGTGGGCGTGTGTGCCTGTGGGGTGTTGAACCCGTATTTTTACTGTTTGTGTGTCGTGGGTGGTCGTGTGTGCCTGTGGGGTGTTGAAACCGTATGTTACTGTTTGTGTGTCGTGGGTGGCTATGTGTGCATGTGGGGTGTTGAACCCGTATGTTATTGTTTGTGTTTGTGGGTGGCCATGAGTTCCCGTGGGGAGTTGAGCCCGTAGTAGTTAGTCGTGTTGTCGTATTCTTTTCCTTTCCTTTGCGGGGTATTGTGTGCCTTTTGGTTGTGACTGTGATTGTTCTGGTGGTATTGTTGAGCTATGCCCGATGGGTGTGTCGTACCCTCTAGTGCGCGGTCGGTAAAGTGCAGAGGGATGTGGTCCCCGTCAGGTGAGTCGCACCTTCCGGTGCGTGATCGGTAAAGTGTTGAGGTTAGAGCTGTGCCCAAGGGGTGTGTCGTACCCTCCAATGCGTGGTCGGTAAAGAGCAGAGGGTTGTGGTCCTCGTAGGTGAGTAGCACCTTCCGGCGCATGATTGGTAAAGTGCTGAGGCTGGATTTATGCCCGAGGGGTGTGTCGTACCCTCCAGTGCGCGGTCGGTAAAGAGCAGAGGGTTGTGTCCCCATAAGGTGAGTAGCACCTTCCAGCGCGTGATCGGTAAAGTGCTGAGGCTTGTGGTTGCGGTTTGCGTGATTTTGATCACTTTTGTGTTGTGTTCTTTGAGGTCGTCATTACGGTGTCGGGTCTACATTACGTGTACGGGTGTTTTGTATAGTTGGGGAAAGTAACAATTTTCGTGTGACAGTCGGGTTATCTGAGTTTGGGGATAGTAGTCCCCGGTGTTTTGTTTGTTGTAGGTGTTTCCGGTATTTCTGCTAGTATGTCGTAGTCAGTCTGGTATCCGTGTTGGTGAGCGAGGCGGACTAGGGGAACTCTCGAAGCTTGAAGAGCTGGGAGCGGGAGTTCGGGTTTCTTTTTGGGAGTTTAGCGACGTACGCTTTGGTTGTTTTTGTCCGCTTGTTTTGGACGTACTTTCAGTTGTAAAATATTGTTTTTGATTAACTCAAAGTGGAAATTTTAAGCGGTTTATTAAAATGTTTGAAAATTGTTTTATTGTTTCACCATTCACGTTCCGGGTTCGGTTCTACCGAATTCGGGGCGTAACAATTTGGTATCAAAGCTCGAGGTTTCACACCTCGGACTGTACGTCAATTAGGTTGGGAGAGTTGAGTCTTTGAAAGTCCCATCGTGCGTGGGTTGCGCAAGTCGGAAACCGTGTGTAGACCGGTAGTGACATGAGTCCTGTTTGTTGTTGTGTGTATGTGTAGTACTGTTATTACTGGCATATTGATTGTGTGTTGCTGCGTGAAACGTTTTTAAGCTGTCGCGACTCGACTCAGGGGGGCCCCTATGGTTGAACGTTGGTGTTAATATCAAGTGGGGACAATTTAGTTCGGGGACGCCTGGACCGGGTTGTAACTACGTGATGTCAAAAATGAGATTTTATGATGAAAGAAAGAAAGTTTTAACATTGGTTGGCCCTGTGGGCGTGTGCTTAAATTGGTTGGCCCGGTGGGCGTGTGTTTTAAAATTGGTTGGCCCTGTGGCCGTGTGTTTAAATTGGTTGGCCCGGTGGGCATGTTTTGAAATTGGTTGGCCCTGTGGGCGTGTGTTTAAGTTGGTTGGCCCGGTGGGCGTGTTTTGAAATTGGTTGGCCTTGTCGGCTTGTGATTGAGGTTGGGTGACTTGAATTCGTCTGTGAACTGTTGTGCGTGTGTGGCCCTTAAGGGTTATTTTAGGGTAAAAAGGGGTAAATATCGAGTCTGAAACGAATTTGGAAAACAGGCCCGCGCGAGCGTCACGGACCCTGTCACGGATCCGTGACGGATCAGAGCGTTTTGGCGAGTTTTGGGCCTTCGTCACGGCTCCGTGACCCCAACCGTGACGGGGTCTGACACGGATCCGTGATTCCTGCCTTGTTCCAATGTCTTGACTGTGCAGTTTGTGTGTTGGTTTTGCGTGGTTGTGTTCATGATTGTGTTGGTTGTAGAGGTCGTAAGTTCGGTGTTAAAGGGTGAGTTATTGGGTTCGAGACTAATCAATAACCTACGGTAGTGATACAGCACCTCGGTGTGAGAGTCTCACCACGGAGAGGGGTTAGGGTTGATGCGCTGCGGCGCCGTACGAACTAGGTTTCCCCTATGTGAACGGGTGTTCGAGGTTTTCCCTCGCGTGAACGGGTGGGTTGAGGTTTCCTTCACGTGAGTGGGTTATTTGAGGTTTCCCCTGTGGGATCGGGTAATTGGGGTATTAAGGTTGTGAGCAATAGTGGTTTGCTGAGTTGAGAACATGATCCCCGTTTGAGGTTTCCCTACGTGATCGGGTGATTAGGGTATTGATGTTGTGAGCAATAGTGGCTGGCGAAGTTGAGAATATGATCCCCATTTGAGGTTTCCCTTACGTGAGCGAGTATTTGAGGTATTGATAGCGTGAGCAGTGTGACGTTTTGGCATCAGGTTTGGAGGTAGTTGTTTGCCCTGGTTAGATTGGTAAGTCGTTGGTGCTTACTAGTTTGCCATAATCGAACGGGTGTCCGTGGAGGTGAGCAGAACGCTCATCCCCTTTACTACATTTCCCGTAGGGGACGAGTAGCGAATACTGGTTTGGTTGCGGAAAGTTATAAGCAAATGCATAGAGGATCGTGTGAGGGTTGTGCTATACCTTATCGGTGTGACTAATGGAGTGGTTGTTCGGTCTCTGATTTGGGCGTCATTTTTAATGGATACCGGGGCGTCACACTCGTTTACTGAGTCAAGTTGTGCTGAAATGTTGGGGCTGAGTTTAGAGCCGTTGAGTCCACCCATGCGTCTGGACACGCCGTTTGGGTGTAATTTGGTGTTGACTAGGGTCTGTCGTGCCTGCGAAGTTAGAGAAGCGAACTGATACAGGAGGTTCGGGAGAGGGCTCAAGAGCCCTGATATTGGATCGAGTCCTCACCCCGAGGATATGGGTATGTTCGGAGTTGGTGGGCACGACGGCGGTAGTGGAGCGAGGTCTTAGAGAGACTGCGAGGGTCCGTGAGGTTCGGCAACGACTTAGCTTGTACGTGTATCCGTGGGAAGGATACTTACGAAATAACAACCTTTGACGTGATCTTGGGAATGGATTGGCTGGCGAAGTACCGAGCCAATATCGACTGTTACAGGCGACGAGTGACGGTATCAGCAGGCAACACGAAGGTTTCGTGTATTCTGGGCAGTAAGAGCGAAGTTCTTCTGTCGGCATTGTCCGCAGTGGAGGAAGTATCGGCCGTGCAGAGCCGAGAGTTACCGCGAGTGGTGTGCGAGTTCGCCGAGGTCCTTCCGGAGGAGTTGAGCGGGTTGCCACCAGTTCGTGAGGTGGAGTTCGGGATTGACCTGATGCCGGGAACGGCAGCGATATCGATGGCGTCTTACAGATTCGCGCCAGCAGAGTTGACCGAGCTGAAGCGTCAGCTCGAGGAGCTTCGGGAGAAGGGGTTTATCCGTCCGAGCACATCGTCGTGGGGAGCACCAGCACTCTTCGTGAAGAAGAAGAGTGGAGAGCTTCGAATGTGTATAGACTACCTGAAGCTGAACCGGGTTACGGTGAAGAACTGATACACGATGCCGAGGATCGATGACTTGTTCGACCAGTTGAGGGGGTCGACATGCTTCCTGAAGATCGATCTGCGATCCGGATATTACCAGTTGCGAGTCCTTGAGGGGGACGTTGCAAAGACTGCATTCAGGACACGCTATGGGCATTAGGAGTTCTTGGTGATGCCATTTGGACTGACGAACGCACCTGCAGCGTTCATGGATCTGATGAACAGTATATTCCGTCCGTTCTTAGATCAATTTGTGGTGGTGTTTGTATACGACATCTTGATCTACTCGCAGAACGAGGCGGCACATGAGGAGCATCTGAGCGCTGTTCTGACCCTGTTGCGCACGCATCAGCTATATTCCAACCTGGAGAAGTGCGAGTTTTGGCTCGCTGAGGTGAAGTTCCTCGGTCACATTGTATCCCGTGACGGTATACTGGTCGATCTGGCGAAGATCGACGCGGTTTCGGAGTGGGCGCGGCCCACGAGCGTCTTCGAGATCCACAGCTTCTTGGGGTTGGAAAGATATTATCGGCGGTTCGTCCAGGACTTTGCATGGTTAGCCGCGCCTATGACTCTTTTGACGCGCAAGGGAGTCGGGTTTGTGTTGACAGAGGATTGTGAACGTGCGTTCACGAAGCTGAAGACTCGTCTGACTACCGCTCCAGTATTGATAGTGCCAGAGCGAGGGGTCGGGTATGAGGTCTATTGTGACGCGTCCGGGGAAGGACTGGGCTATGTATTGATGCAGTTGGGTAGAGTTGTTGCTTATGGCTCCAGGAAGTTGAAGACACACGAGCGCAACTATCCTACCCATGACCTGGAATTAGCAGCAGTCGTGTTCGCGCTAAAGGGCTGGTGGTATTATCTGTATGGTGAGCGATTTCAGGTGTTCTCGGATCACAAGAGCCTCAAGTACATCTTTTCCCAACGAGACCTGAACATGCGCCAGCGGCGACGGATGGAGCTACTTGAGGAGTATGACTTTGAGCTACACTACCATCCGGGTAAGGCGAACGTGGTTGCCGACGCCCTGAGTAGGAAGTCGGTTCCGAGTCTTGCTAATATAACAGTTCGAGAGTGGGACATGATGGGGGAACTGGGCACGTTCGGGCTTGAGCTAGAGGAGGTTACTGGTGGCGTGGCCATGTGCTCATTGGTGGCTTAGCCCTCACTACTTGCCCGAGTGATGGAGGCGCAGTCGGAGGACGTCGAGACGTCAGAGATCCGAGAGAGGGTCGTCAGTGGTGTCGATGCGAAAGGTTGGGAACTCAGTGCTGATTGGGGGTTACGGTATCGAGGGGGGTTATTCGTGTCGGGCAACTGTAGAGACGACGTGTTGCGAGAGTCACATCATTCGCGTCTTATAGTGCACTCGGGTAGCACCAAGATGTACCGCGACATCAGGCGGCACTTCTGGTGGAGCGGGATGCGGAGAGCGGTCGCGGAATTTGTATCGAGATGTCTCACCTTTCAGCAGGTGAAAGCCCAACATCAGCGTCCTGCCGGATTATTACAGCCACTGCCGTTTGCCCAGTGGAAGTGGGAGCACGTCACGATGGACTTCATGAGTGGGTTGCCGAGATCGCTAAGATGATACGATGCGGTATGGGTGGTAGTCGACCGGTTGACCAAGTCGGCCCATTTCTTGGCCATGAGGATTACTGATCCGGTTGACAAGTTGAGCCGCATGTACATTCAGGAGATCGTGCGTCTCCATGGAGTCCCTGGTTCGATAGTGTCTGACAAGGATCCTCGTTTCACGTCTAGATTTTGGCCGAGTATGCAGACCGCGTTGGGGGCCGAGGTTTTGCTCAGTACAACACACCACCCCCAGACAGACGGCCAGTCCGAACGCACGATTCAGATTTTGGAGGACATGCTGCGGGCATGTGTGCTAGACTTTAGGGGGTCTTGGGAAGACCACCTACCGTTAGACGATTTCGCCTACAACAACAGCTTTAAGGCCAGTATCGGGATGGCACCGTTTGAAGCGTTGTATGGTAGGCTATGTCGATCGCCCGTGTGTTGGGCGGAAATGAGGAATGAGAGTTTACTGGGTCCAGAGCTCGTCCGAGAAACGACAGAGAAGGTCGCGCTGATACGCGAGCGGTTGAAGACCGCATAGAGTCGGTAGAAGAGCTATGCTGACAGACGGCGCCGACCTCTTGAGTTTGCAGTCGGTGATCACGTGTTCCTGAAGGTGAGCCCGAGGAAGGGACTGGTACGGTTCAGCCGCGGCGGAGGCAAGTTAGCCCCGCGGTACATCGGCCCTTTCGAGATCTTTAGTAGAGTGGGAGCAGTGGCATATCATGTGGCATTACCACCGCAACTTGGGAGTGTTCATAACGTCTTCCACGTGTCCCAGTTGCGGAAGTACAATGCGACCCTTCCCACGTCATTGAGTGGGCAGATATCGAGGTGGCTGACGATGTATCTTATGAGGAGCACCCGGTTCGAATCATGGACACACGAGAGCAGGTCCTGCATGGCAAGGTTATCCGCCTAGTACGGGTGCTGTGGCAACACCACGAGGCTGAGTCGACTTGGGAGCGCGAGGACGAGGTTCGCGCGAAGTACCCCGATCTGTTCGACTCCTGAGGTACATTTGTTTTAAATTTCGCGGACGAAATTCCTTTAAGGGGTGTAGATTGTAAGAACCGATCCCGGTCAACGCCAGTCAAATCGGCGGAAAAACAGAAAAATTTAAAATTTTGGGACAGACACTTAAATGAACCTAAATTTGACCCCGATGGTCATATCAGACTTAAGTTGACCCCGATGTCGACAAAGTGAGTTCTGGGGGACTTAGGGAAACTTTTTGACCAATTTGGGAAAGGTTGACTTTTTGCCGGAAAATTCAACCGAGCGACGTTTTGGTCCTTTCAAGGCCCGTTTTGGATCCAAAAAGCTTAGCCGTCGTTACATCGGTCTTAGTTGGGCCGTTTCCTAGTAGCACGTGAAGTTTCCTAATTTCTTAGAAAATGGGCCCGTTCGGGGCCCGAGACGGCCGAATTTGGCGAATCTGACTGAAAAATATCTAGAAAGATATTTTTCAAAGGGGTGGGACCCACTTGCCACTTGTCACACAAGTGATGGTAGTTGGTAATTTGAACAAAACAAAAGGAAATGGACATGAGTGTTCGGTCATTTTACAAAAAAGGAGAAGGATAGAGAAAAAAAAAAGAAAAAGGAGAGAAGGAGGAAAGGAGAAAAGGGAAAAGAAAGGGAGAGTTTTTGTCGATTTCCAGACAATCCGACCGACGGATCGTCTGAACGGTTTTAGAATCGAGCTCCCGTCGTCATTCCCTACGGTGAGAACCCGTTCTTTTCTCGTTTTGGTACGTTTGAAAATTAGGTTTTGAGTTTAAACGAGTCAAATATGGCTGGGTTTTGGTTAGAATTGGTTTAAAGATGAATGGTTGAGGTTTGGGGTTCATTAGGAACTTTTGGGGCGAAAAGTAAATTTTCCCATTGTGGCCGTGTAGGGCCCACTTTCCTGGGACTCGGGTTTTTCGTGTTCGGGTGGTTTTCGATGATCCCCGAATCGATAATTCACACCCGGAACGAAGTATGGGATTAAATTGTGGAAATTGGAAATTTCGGGTTTAGAAACTTTAAACGCGAATTATATCGCTCGGAAGTCGGAAATTGATTCCGTCGATTACGTTGGAACACTTGAATTATTTTAGGATCGTAGAAACAAAAACGGGAATTTTCGGAGCCCCGGAAGGGCGTTTTCCAATCCCGGGAAAATTCGTCGAGCCGGGCGAATCGGGCCTTTTTGGGCCCATTATTGACAATGTCGAGTAATTGGGAAGTTTGGGATTGATCGACATTACCGAGGTTGGGTTTGGGCGTCTAATTCTTTAAAAATTCAGCTTTGCCTGCGAACTTAAAAAGTGTTTTAATTGTGTTCATATTAGATCGTGCCACCTACCGCGGAAATGGGAGGCTAGGCGAGTGATCGCGAGCACGCCGGAGCTTGGGCATGGAGTTTTGGGAAAGCGTTACGAGGTAGGGAAAAGTAGCCGGATCTCGGCCTTGACTAGCGAAAGTTAACTGTAGAAATGCATGTGACACCTAGTGGTGTCGTAGGATGAGTAAGTTTATCGAACACTAGAAATGCAGGCGACACTTAGTGGTGTCGTATGATACGTGAACGTATCGAACAATAGTAATGCATGTGACACTTAGTAGTGTCGTTGGTTGTGCCCGGAGGTTAATTGAATTGTTTGTGTTTGTGGGTGGCCATGAGTGCATGTGGGGAGTTGAACCCGTAGAGTACTGTTTGTGTGTCATGGGTGGTCAGGTGTTCCTTTGCGGAGTTGAACCCGTAGAGTACTGTTTGTGTGTCGTGGGTGGTCAGGTGTTCCTTTGCGGAGTTGAACCCGTATTTTACTGTTTGTGTGTCGTGGGTGGTCAAGTGTGCCTTTGGGGTGTTGAACCCGTATTTTTACTGTTTGTGTGTCGTGGGTGGGCGTGTGTGCCTGTGGGGTGTTGAACCCGTATTTTTACTGTTTGTGTGTCGTGGGTGGCCGTGTGTGCCTGTGGGGTGTTGAAACCGTATGTTACTGTTTGTGTGTCGTGGGTGGCCATGTGTGCCTGTGGGATGTTGAACCCGTATGTTATTGTTTGTGTTTGTGGGTGACCATGAGTGCCCGTGGGGAGTTGAGCCCGTATTTGGTTGACTGACGTGCCGAGTGGTAGTTAGTCGTGTTGTCGTATTCTTTTCCTTTCCTTTGCGGGGTATTGTGTGCCTTTTGGTTGTGACTGTGATTGTTCTGGTGGTACTGTTGAGCTATGCCCGATGGGTGCGTCGTACCCTCCGGTGCGCGGTCGGTAAAGTGCAGAGGGCTATGGTCCCCGTCAAGTGAGTCGCACCTTACGACGCATGATCGGTAAAGTGTTGTGGTTAGAGCTGCTCCCGAGTGGTGTGTCGTACCCTCCAATGCGTGGTCAGTAAAGAGCAGAGGGTTGTGGTCCCCGTAGGTGAGTAGCACCTTTCGGCGTGTGATTGGTAAAGTGCTGAGACTGGATTTATGCCCGAGGGGTGTGTCGTACCCTCCGGTGCGCGGTCGGTAAAGAGCAGAGGGCTGTGTCCCCATAAGGTGAGCAGCACCTTCCGGTGTGGGATCAGTAAAGTGCTGAGGCTTGTGGTGTTCTTTGAGGTCGTCATTACGGTGTCGGGTCTACATTACGTGTACGGGTGTTTAGTTTGGTTTGGGAAAGTAACAGTTTTCGTGAGATAGTCGGGTTATTTGAGTTTGGGGATAGTAGTCCCCGGTGTTTTGTTTGTTGTTGGTGTTTCCAGTATTTCTGCTAGTATGTCGTATTCAGTCTGGTATCCGTGGTGGTGAGCAAACGCTCACCCCTAGCTGCTTTTCTTACAGGTACTGGTTGCGAGGCGGACTAGGGGAACTCTCGAAGCTTGAAGAGCTGGGAGCGGGAGTCCGGGTTTCTTTTTGGGAGTTTAGTGACGTACGCTTTGGTTGTTTTTGTCCGCTTGTTTTGGACGTACTTTCAGTTGTAAAATATTGTTTTTGATTAACTCAAAGTGGAAATTTTAAGCGGTTTATTAAAATTTTTGAAAATTGTTTTATTGTTTCACCGTTCGCGTTCCGGGTTCGGTTCTACCGAATTCGGGGCGTGACAGTTTGGTATCAGAGCTCGAGGTTTCACACCTCGGACTGTACGTCAATTAGGTGGGGAGAGTTGAGTCTTTCAAAGTCCCATCGTGCGTGGGTTGCGCAAGTCGGAAACCGTGTGTAGACCCGTAGTGACATGAGTCATGTTTGTTGTTGTGTGTATGTGTAGTACTGTTATTACTGGCATATTGATTGTGTGTCGTTGTGTGAAACGTTTTTAAGCTGTCGCGACTCGACTCAGGGGCGCCCCTATGGTCGAATGTGACGGTGCTGATATCAAGTGGGGACAATTTAGTTCGGGGACGCCTGGACCGGGTTGTAACTACGTGATGTCAAAAATGAGATTTTATAATGAAAGGAAGAAAGTTTTAACATTGGTTGGCCCTGTGGGCGTGTGCTTAAATTGGTTGGCCCAGTGGGCCTGTGTTTTAAAATTGGTTGGCCCGGTGGGCATGTTTTGAAATTGGTTGGCCCTGTGGGCGTGTGTTTAAGTTGGTTGGCCCGGTGGGCGTGTTTTTAAATTGGTTGGCCTTGTCGGCTTGTGATTGAGGTTGGGTGACTTGAATTTGTCTGTGAACTGTTGTGCGTGTGTGGCCCTTAAGGGTTATTTTAGGGTAAAAAGGGGTAAATATCGAGTCTTAAACGAATTTGGAAAACAGCCCCGCGGGAGCGTCACGGACCCTGATACCAACTATATATATATATATATATGGTAGCTAACCAGTAAAAACCACCCTTATTGTGCAAACTACGAACTCGCCAGGTGCTGACACGTGCCGCGCACAGTGCTGATAGTTTGCGCAGCACGGTGCTAATAGTTTGCGCGCACAGTGCTGATAGTTTGCATTTGTGCTAAACTATTATCACCGTGCTACCCAAACTATCAGTACTGTGCGCGCCACGTGTCAGCACCTGGTGAGTTCGTAGTTTGCACAATAAGGTGCGGTGTTTTATATATTTATTGTCCACGTGTCAGCATCTGGTGCGCTCTGCTGACATCACTTCTGGGGGATCCTATGGCTCTCGTGGGTTCGTAGTTTGCACAATAAGGGGTGGTTTGTACCTGATACCAACCCTATATATATATATATATATATATATATATATATATATATATATATATATATGGAAGGTCTCTAGTGCGAACTCAAAATGGGCTGCGAACCATGCGGACCAATTCAGTTCGTAGATGGAATCAAATCGATGACCATCTGTAATATAGGGAAACACAATTTTCCAACTGATACGCGTGAAATTTAAAGGGCAATTGCGTAAAACATAACGATATTTCAAACGTATGTCTTCTGAGATCGAATCGCATCTCCTGATTGAAGGAATAAATCACGGTTATATGCCATTCCAGAATATGAAATTCATATTCAAATGGATGATCAAAACGAATCAGAATTATATCCACAATCAATCCCGACATTATCATGGTTCGCATTCATCTGCATAAAAACTCCGACACATAAACTTCAGACTACGATATCAGGAAAGCTTCGGTACACTTCAGACTACGATATCACTGTAGATAATACACAGTGGTTGCGAAACTCTTCTGCATTCGTGTTCAAACCGACAACACATCGCAGATATATATGTAAGTTCTTTACAATGATCATATTAATGCAACATGTAATATGATATGCAAATCTGAAATATGTGAGTTATCTGGTATAAATCTTGTATAAGATGTATGAGTTGTACAATTATGTTTTAAATCCACAGACTTACATTTTATTGTATTCTATTTACATTTTCTGATTATCTCCGAAGCAATGGAAAATAATATTAGCGATTCATCATCGGCATGCACAGTATTGCATTCTCCCGGAGAGTCGATGACATACATCCCATCGTCTGGGGCTGGGCAAACTCCATACGAAGGCCAAATGTTCAAGACACTGAATCATGGAATAAATTTCTATCAAACGTATGGTGGTCTCGGTGGGTTCAACACAAGAAGTTATTCAAAGAAATTTGGAAAAGGTAGACAAATAAAGATCAAATACATGGTCTGTTCGAAAGAAGGTGAAGTCAAACCCAATAAAGACATTGCAGAGTCAATTACTACAAAAAAAGAAAGCGGTTATTGACACGAACAAATTGTGAAGCTATGATCCGATTTACTTTCGTATCTGATGAAGAGGATATATAGTTTCAAAATTTATAGAAGTACACAATCACCCACTCGTTGGTAAAGTTCAGTCACATCAGTTAAGGGGTAAACGACACGTTGGCGAACAACATGTACAGTGGTTGGATGATTGCAAAATAGATGGAATAGGACCATCGGATGCTTACGCATTAATAAGCCAACGTTGTGGCGGTGTAGAACATGTAGGCGCGCTGAAACGCGACTTCATTAACTATGAAAGAGATCTGAAAGCATTCATCGGTGATAGTGATGTGCAAATAATTCTGGACGAATTCAAAGCAAAAAAGATTGCAAACAACTCTTTCCAATATGACTATGATGAGGACGCAACTGGAAGACTTACGCGTTTATTCTGGTGTGATGAAATATCGGTGAAGAACTACAAGCGATATGGCGATTGTGTTACCTTTGATTCGACCTATAGAACAAACAAGTAAGTGTCACATGTAACCATCATTATATATTTTTATAATTCACATGAAATGTTACTAATTGGTTTTAAACGGAAAATGTATGCTATGCCTATATGTCAATTCACCGGGGTTGATAAATATAAAAAATCAGTTACATTCGGTGTTGGCCTTATTACTCGTGAAGACAGAGAATCATTCACGTGGATATTCAATGCTTTTCTGAAAGCAATGAATAATAAACAACCTCGATACTTTGTGACAGATCAAGATCTGGCTATGAAAATCGCAATTCCTAAAGTCATGCCGGACACACATCACAAGTTTTGTATGTGGCATATCATGGATAAGCTGCCTTTGAAGGTATTCGTTAATAATGTATCATAGATATGCTACTAAGTTTGGTATTCGTTTGATTAATTATTTAAGTTATATTACATAATGTTATGGATGATTTACATAATGTTTACATTAATTTATATTTTATTTATGTACACTTGTATAACTTCCCGACGCGTTTATAGTAGGTTCCTGCTGGAATGTTACGAGACACTAAATTCCGTGAAAGAATAAAACATGTTGTGTATAAAAATAACATAAGTCCAGAAAGATTCGAGAGAAGATGGACAGCTCCACTACAAGAATTCGATCTACAAGACAATTCTTGGGTGAAAAGTATGTACGATATACTAGATAAATGGATACCAGCATATTAATTCGATCTAGAAGACAATTCTTGGCTGAAAAGTATGTACGATATACGAGATAAATGGATACCAGCATATTACCGTGATCTTCCAATGGGTCAATTCATGAGAACAATGTCGCGGTCAGAGTCAACAAATGCTGCTATCCAAATATATATAGATCGATACCTAGACCTAGTTCATTTGGTTTGGGGGTGCAACTCCATGATTGATAATCAACGACAGCAACATTATAGGTTTTTGATGCAAAGTTACACATCTTATCCAAGATATCAAACCATGAGCGCTCTAGAAGAAGATGCTTGGAATTTGTATACGAGACCAGTATTTGAAGACGTGCAATGGGACATCAAAGATGGATTGGAGTGCTGTAGTTTGAAGGACATCGGTGGAGATGATCTGACCAAATTGTACAAGATAATTGACAAGAAATACATTCTTACAGGTAAGGAGTACATAGTGAAGCATATTACAAGTACAGACATGTTTGAATGTGGGTGCAACAAGGTTCTATCGAGTGGTATGATCTGCCCTCATGTATTATTTACACTGCAAACAGTCGGTTTCAAAAAAATACCGCGTACATTGGTATATGATCGTTGGTGCAGGGACACAGACATGGCAAACAAAATATCTGATACTGATGGGGTATGTCAACAGCACAGACATGGATGAACACGACGTTAGGACAACCCTACAAGAAAGGTTTGATGAAATTCTTGATTTACCAAACGCTGCATTATCGAGCCTGACAGAATTGTTGAACATAGTAACAAAGTTCAAAGTGAAAACGGTCGATGATGTAGTAGAAGAATCCAAACGGTTATGCAGAACATGTATGAAGAAGACCGACCATGACAGTAGAGATTGTGGACTTAAGAAGAAAAAGAAGAAATAGAATTCCTTTATATCTTTAAAATTGGTGCTTGTAATTCATTTACTTGAAAGTACACATTTAGTTTTGTTTCCTTTCCATTAATATACATGGTTATTTGGGAACATACCATAAAATGGTTGTTTAATATTACATAAAAAGTAGAAACGTGTTGCAACAAGAAAGAAACTATTACAAAAATCTTTCAAATATATTTCGAACTGGGTGAACTGATATTAGTGACGTCTTATGCGTGTAAGTTGTAATTCAAACCCTAACGATTTACGAGGAGACGTGCTCCACAAGCGTTCAATCTCCCCACGTTGTAGTCGCCTCTGTGTATAAATAAAGTACAACCCCTCTCATACTCTCCACGGATAAAAATAAATCCTTTGAGAACAAGTAACTAGGTATATGCATAATGGCACGCGATGGTCAACCAGAAGGACGAGCAGTCGGAGGAAGGCGTTCAACCATTGAACGCGCGGAGACAACCCTATGTCGAGTTGCCCACAACCGTCGTACCCTGGAGTTCGAGCGCATCAAGGGTTTGATCCTTCCAGCTCAAGTTGCACTGATGCAGCAGATGTATGCAATGGGGGACATTGATACCACTGGCTGGCCGCTGGAGGACGTAGCTGTACACGAGACCCTCATGGCGGAGCATGCAGCTCTAATGGTGTCCCTGTTACATGTGCTCCCACCCCCCGTCTAAAAATTCCGATGTAACACAGGGCACATATAGTGTGCCCTTTTTGTTTTAATTATGTACTAGTGTTCTGTAGAACATTAATTTTGTTTATCAATGAAGATGGTCTTTTCTTGTGAGTGTATTTATATTTTGGTAAAGAACTTGGTATTATCTGTGTATAAAAATTTACATAATATGTAAGTACAATTACATATTATGTAACTCGTATTATATTTTATCAGACTTAACCAAAAAAATTAACGTTTACATAATAATAGACTGGCTTTATATCCTAATAACCCGGTTTTATGTTATATGATTAATTATTCAATACCACTGTTTGACTGAGTTGTCCAGACTAATGGAATTGGGTAGTTATCAAAGTTCAATGCATAGTAAAACTTATCAAAAAAGAAATATTATAGAAGAATGAAACATAATCAAACATGAACTCTAACAAAAGTGATAAATGTGGATAACTATCAGAGCTCAAAACATAATCAAACAACCAAGAAATTTAAAGCAAGAGCAAACATATATAAACGATTAATATATTAACCAAAAGGAGTAAATATCCATCCACCATTATATAGGTGGGATACAGTTCAAACAAATAATTTTAAAACATGATAAAGACAACCATAAAAAAAAAGATTTACTGGAACTAATCTTCTTCTTCTTCCTCATCGTCCTCATCGTCACAAGAAACGTCGTCCTCCTCATCGTCGCTGGAACGTTCTGTGTCCGAGACTTCATGCTCCTCGTCGTCTTCATCTTCGTCCTCGACTTCCTCATTTTTAAACTCCTCGTCCGATGATGGGTTGAGTTTGCGCCTTTTGTAAGGCACGTCTTCATCGTCTGAGGACGAGTCGTCAGAAAAAGGGACGTCGTTGTTGTCTTCATCCTCCTCCTCGCTGCTAAACTGAGGAGAAGGAGGGGAGAAGCCATAGTCGGACCAGTTGTGTAATAACCACTCCCGGTCAACGCCAGTCAAACCTGCGAAAAACAAGAAAATTTAATTTTTTTAAGACGGACACTAAATTGAACCTAAATTGACCCCGAGGGTCATACCGGACTTAATTTGACCCCGATATCGACCAAAGTGAGTTCCGGGGGAGTCAGGGAAACTTTCTGATCAATTTGGGAAAAGTTGACTTTTCGCTGGAAAAGTCATCCGAGCGACGTTTTGGTCCATTCGAGGACCGTTTTGGATCTAAAAAGCTTAGCCGTCATCGCAGCGATCTTAGTTGAGCCGTTTCCTTGTAGCCCGTCAAGTTTCGTAATTTCATGGGAAAAGTGCCCGTTCGGGGCCCGAAACGTCCGATTTTCGCGAATCTGATTGGACAATATTTATTAGATATTTTCCAAAAAGGTGTGGAACCCACCTTGCCACTTGTCAAACAAGTGGTGGTGTTAGGTTTTGGGACAAGACTAGAGGATGACCCTTAAGGGGTATTCGGCCAAGGGTAATTCAAAGAGAAAAAAGAGAAGAGAGAGTTTAGGGAGAGAAAGAGAAGGAGAAGAAGAGAGAAGGAGAAAGAGCTAGGGTTTGGAGAATATCCAACTTTTGGATCGTCTCAAGTCTAGGAGAAATCGACTTCCCCTCATCCTCCTCTACGGTAATCACTAAACCGATCGTCGATTTCTTTAATTTTGAAAGTTAGGGTTTGTGTAAAACTATTAGTTTAGGGTGTATTGAGAAAGGGGAATTGTTGGAGACGTTTTGGAGATGTTTGGAGGTAAAGGGGAACGTTTTCCAGTGACCGGAAGCTCGGGAGGAGCTCCGACCACCGTGGGTGGTGGCCGGCCGGCCATGGGGTGGCTGGCCGGAGCTGGGACCAGCCACCACCATGGTGGCCGGGCCCCAATTTGAACCCTAGGGCCCACGGCCAAGTTGGTCCAGGTGGGGCCCACGTGCTCGGGTGATCGGGTTTTGTGTTCGGGTGGTTTAGAACGTTCCCCGGACCATTTATCCATAACCGAATCGAAATTTGGAATTAAAATGCGAAAGTTGTAATTATCGGGTTTAGAAACTTTAAACGTTAATTAATTGACTCGGAAGTCGGAATTCGATTATGTCAAGTGCATTGGGACCCTTAAATTATTCTAAGACCGTAGAAACTAAAATGGGAACTTTTGGAGCCCCGGAAGGGCATTTCCAAAACCCGGGCAGATTCGCCATGTCGGGCGAATTGGGCCTTTACGGGTCCTTTATCGACAATGTCGAGTAATTGGGAAGTTTGGGAGTGATCGACATTGTCGGGGTTACGTTTGGGCGTTAAGTTTATTAAATTTCAGCTTCTTTCCTGCGAGTTTAAAGTACCTTAAAATTGTGCTCTTTTAGATCGTGCTGCGGACCGAGGCAAAGGGAAGCTAGGCGAGTGACTGAGATCACGCCGGGGCTTAGTTGGGCACTTTTGGAGAACTTATACGAGGTAGTGAAAAGTAGCCGGATCTCGGCCCTGACTAGGGAAAGTTAACAATAGAATTGCATGTGACACCGGGGTGTTGTGGGTTAAGTAGGTTTATCGAATATTAGAAAGGCATGATACGGGAACGTAGCGATTATTATGGAAGCATGTGACACTTAGTAGTGTCGTAGGAACAGAGAACTTAGCGATATTAGAATTACTGGAGGCATATGACCATGCCTGGAGGTTGACTGTTTAATTTATGTCTTGGGTGGCCATGAGAGCCTGTGTATTATTGTTGGTGTCTTGGGTGACCATGAGAGCACGTGTATTATTGTTGGTGTCTTGGGTGGCCATGAGAGCCCGTGTGTTATTGTTGGTGTCTTGGGAGGCCGTGAGTGCCCGTGGGGTTGTTGAGCCCGTGAGTTACTGTTGGTGTGTCTTGGGATGCCATGAGGGCCCGTGTGGTTGCTGAACCCGTGTTTTTATCGTTGGGGTCTTGAGTGGCCATGAGTGCCTGTGGAGTGTTGAACTGTTCTTGACACTGTTTTTTGAACCTTGCTTGTGATTGTGATTGCGTTTGCTCGAGGTTAGCGACCCGACTTCGTGTCGGGAAGTGGTGTGGAGTTTGGCTGGCCTGACCGAGTTCGAGTCTCGGGAGGTTGCGAGGGTCCTTTGGCTGGCCTGACCGAGTTCGAGTCTCGGGAGGTTGCGAGCGTTCTTTGGCTAGTCTGACCGAGTTCGAGTCTCGGCAGGTTGTGAGCAATTTTAGGCGATGCGAGGGCAGCTCCCCTTCTGACTAGCTATCGGAAAAGTAGTTCGGTTTATCGCCAACAGGTCGACCGCTTGGAGACTGACAGTGATAGGCAAAGCGTGTGGGGCAGGCTCGAGCCCAGCCGGTTAGCAACCGGCACTGAGCAGCTGACAGGAATGCGATCCTTTGCGATCTTGTTTGGTGTGCGATCCTTGGTTGGTGTTGCGTGGTGTTTCTGTCGTGTCTTTGGAGGAGGTCGTCAATCGTTGTGTCGGGTTTACATTACGTGTCTTTGGAGGAAAGTAACGTGTTGTGTGTCAGTTGAGTTACTTGAGTTTGGGGATGGTATTCCCAGTGTTGGGTTTGGTTTTGGTGTTACCGGCTTTGTCTGCTAATTATGCCGTAGTCAGTTTGTTATCCGTGGTGGTGAGCGAACGCTCACCCCTAGCTGCTTTTCCTACAGGTACTGATCAGAGGACGGACTAGGTGAGCTCTCGAAGCTTGAGGAGCTGGGAGTGGGGTCCGGGTTTATCTTTTGAGTCTAGTGACGGATACCTTGTACCTTGTCCATTTGTTAGGACGTTTTTGAGTTCTAAATATTGTTTTGTTTGACTTAGTGGAAATTTCAAAGTGTTTATTCAAAACAGGTTTCAAATGTTTTATGATTTTAAATGTTCGCGTCCCGAGTTCGGTTTACTGAAATTGGGGCGTGACAGCTTGGTATCAGAGCTCGAGGTTTCAAACCTCGGACTGTACGTCAATTAGGTGGGGAGAGTCGAGTAAGTAATGTCCCGTCGTGCGTTGGGTACGCAAGTCGGAACCGTGTGTAGACCCGTTGTGTTTGAGTCCTGTTTGTGTTTGTGTATGTGCAGTACGGGGTTACTGGCATACTATTTGTGTGTTGCTGCGTGAAACATTTTTAAACTGTCGCGACTCGACTCAGGGGCGCCCCTGTAGTCGAGCGTGACGGTGTTGATATCACTTGGGTACAATGTAGTTCGGGGACGCCTGGACCGGGTTGTAACTACCTGATGTCAAGAAATGAGGTTTTTAATGAAGTGTAGAAAGTTTTAAAAATTGTTTGGCCCTGTGGGCGTGTTTTGACTTGATTGGCCCTGGGGGCGTACTTTGATGTTGGTAGGCCCGGTGGGCGAGTGTTGTGGTGTTGTTGATTGGCCTTGTCGGCTTGTGTTTTGGTTGAGGTCGAATGACTTGATTTTTTTGTGAGTCGTGGCGCATGTGTTTGCTGAATTGGTGTGCGTTTGTGCGGTCTATTTCAGGTTTCACTTACGTATTATTATAATTAAAGTATAAATAGCGTGAGCGGTGTGACGTTTAGTAACAAGTACGTTGGGGTAGACGTAGACCGTGTGAACGTTAGTGTATTGGAGTTGTTGTCTTTATATGAGTTCGCAAACTGAACGTTTGCGTGTATCCGTGCAGAGGATACTGACTTATGGCTCGCGACAGACGAGGACGAGCGGCGGTAACACGGGGACGGGCGCCCAAGCGAGGCAGGCGGGGACGGTCAGCTGGGACACCAGGACGGGTGCCAACCGTTGAGCCCGCCGAGTACGCGGAGGCGCAGGGCACTCATGTCGGAAAAGTCAGTAGAAGCGATGCGGGACCGTCTACAGGCACACCCAGTGTCCCACCGGTCGCGGACCCTCCCGTTATGACTGCCCTGGACGAGCTGACCAGGACAGTCCAGAGTTTGGTGGCGGTCATCTCTAGTCGAGAGTCGGCTTCACCAGCTCCGGAGGCAGCAGCGGTCCTAGTGAGGCCCGGTCAGGTAGAGGACCACACAGCCCGGACCCTACTAGACTTCCTGAAGCTAGGGATACCCATCTTCGTCGGGGAGCCAAACCCCGACCTAGCCGAGAGGTGGCTAGAGCAGGTCACGCGGGACCTGGATACATCAGGTATCGAAGATGGCCGCCGCAGAGTGTCCTTCGCAGCTCACCAGCTGAGGGACAGCGCCTACCACTGGTGAGGGCGTGTGAAGGACATTGTCGGGCACGACTACGACATCTTCCAGGAGGTGTTTCTGGCACAGTATTTTCCCGAGTCGGCTCGGTTGGAGCGACATCGGCAGTTTCTGGACCTAGAGCAGGAGGGGATGACAGTGGCAGAATACGAGGCCAGATTCACGGCCTTGACCAAATTCGCACCGGAGATGGTGATGACCGAGCAGAACCGTTGCCTGCGGTTCGAGGGGGGACTAAGACCGGTGATTCGGGATAAGGTCATCGCCTTGAGGTTGCGGAAGTATACAGATCTCGTGGACACCGCAGCGACGGTGGAGCAGAGTATCCGGGATGCGGCCAGGACCCGTGAGGTCCGACAGCGGCCGACCAGCTTTGCAGGGCCGTCCGAGTCACGAGACCCGCGGAGATAGAGGACCACGGGGTCCTTCCGACCACCAACTCATCAACTTGGATCGAGACAGCAGGGGTCGGTAATCTCAGTGGGGCCAGTCACATCAGTGAGAGGGCCGCCATGCTATCCCTGCGGGCAGCCAGGCCACTTTCAGCAAGATTGTCCGAGGAGAGGAGGGCCCGCAGCACCACCACCGACCAGCCGGACGGGCCAGGGCTCGGGGTCGAGAGCCCACGAGGTCAGCTGTTTCCGGTGCAGCCGGGTGGGACACACTATGGCATGGTGCCGAGAGCCATTGGGAGCGACATCAGCGCAGCGACCACAACATTCGCGGGCAGTACAGTCACCCAGGGGTCGCCCTCGTAAGAGTCAGCAGTCGAGATTCTCACAGCCATCTACGAGCGCGCCGGTTCCGAGGCAGCAGTAGAGACCTGGGTATTCAGCAGCCAGTGCTCCGGGTCAGAGGCAACAGGCCTCGCAGGGGAGAGTGTACGCATTTACCGACTCCAGGGCCCCAGTATCTAGCACATACCGCGAGACCATCCAGGGTACCTGTTTATTGTATCATTTATGGCCGTTATTCTTATTTGATACCGGGGCGTCGCACTCTTTTATTTCGTTGGGTTGTGCTGAGAGGTTGGGGTTGAGCTTAGAGCCGTTGAGTCCCCCCTGTGCCTGGACACCCCAGTTGGGGGTGGAGTGTCGTTCACTAGGGTCTGTCGTGCCTGCGAAATTAGAGTCGCAGAATGTCCTTGCCCTGGTGATCTTCTCGTGCTGGGAATGACGACCTTTGATGTGATCTTGGGAATGGACTGGCTGGCGAAGTACCGAGCCAACATCGATTGCTACAGGCGACGAGTGATAGTGTCAATGGGCAGTACGAAGGTGACGTGTGTTTTGGGTAGTAAGAGCGGGGTCCTCCTGTCGGCGTTGTCCGTTGAGGAGGAGGTATCGGTTGCGTAGAGCTGAGAGTTAGCGAGAGTGGTATGCGAGTTCCCCGAGGTCTTTCCTGAGGAGTTGAGCAGATTGCCACCTGTTCGTGAGGTGGAGTTCGGGATTGACCTAGTGCCGGGAACGGCGGTGATATCGATGGCGCCTTACAGGTTTGCGCCGGCAGAGTTGACCGAGCTGAAGCGTCAGCTAGAGGAGCTTCAGCAGAAGGGGATTATCCGTACGAGTGTATCGCCGTGGGGAGCACCAGCACTCTTCGTGAAGAAGAAGAAGAGTGGAGAGCTACGGATGTGTATAGATTACCGGAAGCTGAACCGGGTTACGGTGAAGAACCGATACCCGATGCCGAGGATCGATGACTTGTTCGACCAGTTGAGAGGGTCGACCTGCTTCTCGAAGATCGATCTACGATCCGGTTATTATCAGTTGCGAGTCCGTGAGGGGGACGTCGCAAAGACTGCATTCCGGACACGCTATGGGCACTACGAGTTCCTGGTGATGCCATTCGGACTGACAAACGCACCTGCAGCATTCATGGACCTGATGAACAACATCTTCCGGCCGTACCTAGATCAGTTTGTGGTGGTGTTCGTGGACGACATCTTGATCTACTCGTAGAACGAGGCGGCACATAACTCACATCTGAGGGCTGTTCTGACACTACTGCGCGAGCATCAGCTATATGCCAACCTGGAGAAGTGCGAGTTCTGGCTCGCTGAGGTGAAATTCCTCGGTCACATCGTGTCCCGTGACGGTATACTGGTCGATCCGTCGAAGATCGACGCGGTCTCGAAGTGGGCACGGCACACGAGTGTCTTCGAGATCCGCAGCTTTCTAGGGTTGGCAGGCTATTATCGGCGATTTGTCCAGGATTTTGCGCGACTAGCCGCCCCGATGACTCTACTGACGCGCAAGGGAGTCGGGTTTGTGTGGACGGAGGACTGCGAACGGGCGTTCACGGAGTTGAAGAATCGGCTGACTACCGCTCCAGTATTAGTGGCGCCCGAGCGAGGGATCGGGTATGATGTCTACTGTGATGCGTCCGGAGAGGGACTGGGCTGCGTACTGATTCAGTTGGGCAGAGTTGTGGCTTATGGCTCCAGGCAGTTGAAGACGCACGAGCGCAACTATCCTACCCACGACTTGGAGCTGGCAGCAGTCGTGTTCGCGCTAGAGGGCTGGCGATATTATCTATATGGCGAGGGGTTTCAGGTGTTCTCGGATCACAAGAGCCTCAAGTACATATTTTCCCAGCGAGACCTGAACATGCGCCAGCGGCGGTGGATGGAGCTACTCGAGGAGTACGACTTCGAGCTACACTACCATCCGGGTAAGGCGAACGTGGTCGCCGACGCCTTGAGTAGGAAGTCGGTTCCGAGTCTCGCCAGCATATTAGTCCGAGAGTGGACATGATGGGGGAGCTGAGCACGTTCGGGCTTGAGCTAGAGGAGATTACTGGTGGCGTGGCCATGTGCTCATTGGTGGCTCAGCCCTCACTGCTTGCCCAAGTGTTGGAGGCCCAGTCGGAGGACGTCGAGACGGCAGAGATCCGAGAGAGGGTCGTCAACGGTGACGAGGTAGTAGGTTGGGAGATCAGTACAGATTGGGGTTACAGTATCGAGGAGGGTTGTTCGTGCCGGGAAACTGTAGAGACGACGTGTTGCGAGAGTCACATCATTCGCGTCTTACAGTGCACCCGGGGGGCACCAAGATGTACCATGACCTCAGGCGGTACTTCTGGTGGCGCGGGATGCGGAGAGCAGTCGCAGAGTTTGTGTCGAGGTGTCTCGTCTGTCAGCAGGTGAAGGCCGAGCATTAGCGTCCCGCAGGATTGTTGCAGCCACTGCCGATTGCCTAGTGGAAGTGTGAGCATATCACGATAGACTTCGTGTGTGGACTACCGAGATCGCCGGAGGGAAACGACGACGTATGGGTGGTAGTCGACCGGTTGACCAAGTCGGCCCATTTCCTAGCTATGAGGATGACGGATCCGGTCGACAAGTTGAGCAGCCTGTATATTCAGGAGATAGTGCGTCTCCATGGGGTCCCGGTGTCGATAGTATCTGACAGGGATCCCCGCTTCACGTCCAGGTTTTGGCCGAGTCTACAGAAAGCGTTGGGGACCGAAGTTCTACTCAGTACAGCACATCATCCCCAGACAGACGGTCAGTCCGAGCGCACCATTCAGATCTTGGAAGACATGCTGCGGGCATGTGTGCTGGACTTCAGCGGATCATGGGAGACCCACCTGCCATTGGCCGAGTTCGCCTACAACAACAGCTACCAGGCCAGTATTGGGATGGCACCGTTCGAAGCGTTGTATGGGAGGCCGTGTCGATCGCCAGTGTGTTGGGCAGAGGTGGGGGAGAAGAGTCTGCTGGGGCCAGATCTTGTCAGAGAGACGACAGAGAAGGTCACGCTGATACGCGAGCGGTTGAAGACCGCGCTGAGTCGGCAGAAGAGCTATGCCGACAGACGACGTCGACCTCTTGAGTTCGCAGTCGGGGATCACGTGTTCCTGAAGGTTTAGCCCGAGGAAGGGGCTGGTACGGTTCAGACGCAGCGGGGGCAAGTTGGCTCCGCGGTACATTGGCCCGTTCGAGATTCTGGGAAGAGTGGGAGCAGTGGCTTATCGTCTGGCGTTACCACCGCAACTTGGGAGAGTCCATAACGTCTTCTACGTGTCCCAGTTGCGACAGTACAACGCAGACCCCTCCCACGTCATTGAGTGGACAGATATCGAGGTGGCTGACGATGTCTCCTGTGAGGAGCAGTCGGTTCGGATCATGGACACACGGAAGCAGGTCCTACGGGGAGGCAAGATTATCCGCCTGGTACGAGTGTAGTGGAAACATCACGGGGCTGAGTCGACGTGGGAACGCGAGGACGAGGTTCGCGCGAAGTACCCCGACCTGTTCGACTCCCAAGGTACGTCTGTTTTAAATTTCGCGGACGAAATTCCTTTAAAGGGGGTAGATTGTAATAACCACTCCCGGTCAACGCCAGTCAAACCTGCGAAAAACAGGAAAATTTAAATTTTTTAAGACGGACACTAAATTGGCCCTAAATTGACCCCGAGGGTCATACCGGACTTAATTTGACCCCAATATCGACCAAAGTGAGTTCCGGGGGACTCAGGGCAACTTTCTGATCAATTTGGGAAAAGTTGACTTTTCGCTGGAAAAGTCAACCGAGTGATGTTTTGGTCCATTCGAGGACCGTTTTGGATCCAAAAAGCTTAGCCGTCGTCGCAGCGGTCTTAGTTGAGCCGTTTCCTTGTATCCCGTTAAGTTTCGTAATTTCTTGGGAAAAGTGCCCGTTCGGGGCCCGAAACGTCCGATTTTCGCGAATCTGATTGGAAAATATCTAGTAGATATTTTCCCAAAAGGTGTGGGACCCACCTTGCCACTTGTCAAACAAGTGTTGGTGTTAGGTTTTGGGACAAGACTAGAGAATGACCCTTAAGGGGTGTTCGGCCAAGGGTAATTCAAAGAGAAAAAAAATAGAAAAAAGAGAAGAGAGAGTTTAGAGAGAGAAGGAGAAGGAGAAGAAGAGAGAAGGAGAAGAAGAGAGAAGGAGAAAGAGCAAGGGTTTGGAGAATATCCAACATTTGGATCGTCTCAAGGCTAGGAGAAATCGACTTCCCCTCGTCCTCCTCTACGGTAATCACTAAACCGATCGTCGATTTCTTTAATTTTGAAAGTTAGGGTTTGTGTAAAACTATTAGTTTAGGGTGTATTGAGGTTGGGAGAATTGTTGGAGACGTTTTGGAGATGTTTGGAGGTAAAGGGGAACGTTTTCCGGTGACCGGAAGCTCGGAAGGAGCTCCGGCAACCGTGGGTGGTGGCCGGCCGGCCATGGAGTGGCTGGCCGGAGCTGGGACCAGCCACCACCATGGTGGCCGGGCCCCAATTTGAACCCTAGGGCCCACGACCAAGTTGGGCCGGGTGGGGCCCACGTGATCGGGTGATCGGGTTTTGTGTTCGGGTGGTTTAGAACGTTCCCCGGAACATTTATCCATAACCGAATCGAAATTTGGAATTAAAATGTGAAAGTTTTAATTATCGGGTTTAGAAACTTTAAACGTTAATTAATTGACTCGGAAGTCGGAATTCGATTCCGTCTAGTGCATTGGGACCCTTAAATTATTCTAAGACCATAGAAACGAAAACGGGAACTTTTGGAGCCCCGGAAGGGCATTTCCAAAACCCGGGCAGATTCGCCATTCGGGCGAATCGGGCCTTTACGGGTCCTTTATCGACAATGTCGAGTAATTGGGAAGTTTGGGAGTGATCGACATTGTCGGGGTTACGTTTGGGCGTTAAGTTTATTAAATTTCAGCTTCTTTCCTGCGAGTTTAAAGTACCTTAAAATTGTGCTCTTTTAGATCGTGCTGCGGAACGAGGCAAAGGGAAGCTAGGCGAGTGACTGAGATCACGCCGGGGCTTAGTTGGGCACTTTTGGAGAACTTATACGAGGTAGGGAAAAGTAGCCGGATCTCGGCCCTGACTAGGGAAAGTTAACAGTAGAATTGCATGTGACACCGGGGTGTCGTGGGTTAAGTAGGTTTATCGAATATTAGAAAGGCATGATACGGGAACGTAGCGATTATTAGGGAAGCATGTGACACTTAGTAGTGTCGTAGGAACAGAGAACTTAGCGATATTAGAATTACTGGAGGCATATGACCATGCCTCCATTCCCGGTGTTGGGTTTGGTTTTGGTGTTACCGGCTTTGTCTGCTAATTATGCCGTAGTCAGTCTGTTATCCGTGGTGGTGGGCGAACGCTCACCCCTAGCTGCTTTTCCTACAGGTATTGATCACAGGACGGACTAGGTGAGCTCTCGAAGCTTGAGGAGTTGGGAGCGGGGTCCGGGTTTTATCTTTTGAGTCTAGTGACGGATACCTTGTACCTTGTCCATTTGTTGGGACGTTTTTGAGTTGTAAATATTGTTTTGTTTGACTAAGTGGAAATTTCAAAGTGTTTATTCAAAACAGGTTAATAATGTTTTATGATTTTAAATGTTCGCGTCCCGAGTTCGGTTTACTGAAATTGGGGCGTGACAAGTTGGTACCGGGCTCAAAAAGAGGAAGAGGCCAAGACGACGACATGATTCGTGTATGAACAGAGGAGATTTTGCTTATGGTTGCAGAAAGGACTAATGAGCGTCATCGAGCAATTGACCTATTTGAAGGGACATGAGGAGGCGTGACTTGACATGTCATGATGGAGTTTAACTGCAATTCACGGTTACCAATTATAATGATACACTTAGCATAACAATTTTGGGAAACATGAACCGCCATATTTTTTTTATTAATATAATAATATTAACCTATGTATCATCATAGGTTATGATGGTATGCTAAGAACTCTACACAAAAATATATTTACTCTTGTGCCTAACATAAGTATCATATTTACATAGGCTAACACATAATGAACAAATTGTTGACCATACCTAAAATGTGAATAATGGAAAAATTATAGAACTATACATACATCTAATGTAAAAACCACAATTTATCCAAAAGTCATAAATAAGTGTATCACATTCACATAAGTCTTTAAGGTAGTTAAAACATTCAAAAGATAAAGACCAACATGAAATCACATAAATCCAACATGGAGTTAATTTAAAGAGCCTGATGAATAGTCGATTAATGGTCAGAAACATTCTCAACGACGTCTGAGAAAAGCCTTAAACTTGGGGGTGAATACAAAATCATCCTTGAAACGCCGCCAATAACGCTTGAGTTTCTTTTCCTGCTCAGGTCAGACGGTATTCAGCTCGAATGTAATGAGTTTGTATAAAAATCTCCGTCTAAGCAATGATAGTTGATCAGGCTGAAACAAGACAAAAATATGATTTATATACCTGAAACACATTACGTTGCATGATATGAATGTCTATATACAAAAATTCATAATACTAAACTAACTTACGTAGTCGTTTTCAAGGTGTTCAGCCCATCTCCCACGTCCCAAATAAGACTCCATATGCCACATTGCATATATAGTTCAATCATCTTTGTTGTTTGGTGACACTCAGAATAATCTAACTCTTTGTATTGGGGCTGAGCGAATTCTATTAGCCACCACCTCGTCATCTCCATCGATGAAATCAGCTATGTTGCCTCGCTTCAGTACATAATATCAACATACAACTTGTCAAAAAATATAAACAACAAATAAACAAAACAATAACCAACAAAAACTTACCACGACCTCATGTATACCCTCGTAACGAACGATATCCATCTCGTTAGATATATAATTGTCGATGTAAGAACCACTCCCAGTAAACGCCAGTCAAATCGGCGAAAAACAGGAAAATTTAAAATTTTGGGACAGACACCTAAATGAACCTCAATTTGACCCCGAGGGTCATATCGGACTTAAGTTGATCCCGATATTGTCCAAAGTGAGTTCTGGGATACGCAGGGCAACTTGTTGACCAATTTGGGAAATGTTGACTTTTTGCCGGAAAAGTCAACCGAGCGACGTTTTGGTCCGTTCGAGGTCCGTTTTAGATCCAAAAAGATTAGTCGTCGTTACAACGGTCTTAGTTGAGCCGTTTCCTTGTAGCCCGTGAAATTTCGTAATTTCTTGGAAAATGGGCCCGTTCGGGGCCCGAGACGGCCGAATTTCGCGAATCTGACAGAAAAATATCTACAAAGATATTTTTCATAAAGGTGGGACCCACTTGACACTTGTCACACATTTGGTGGTTGGTTTTTAAAATAAAGAAAAGGAAAGGAGTGGTAGTTTTGTAAATAAGGGGTAGTTGGTGTTTTTTGACACTAGAAATACAGGTGACACTTAGTGGTGTCGTATGATACGTGAGTGTATCGAACAATAGAAATGCATGTGACACTTAGTAGTGTCGTAGGTTAAGTGAGCGTATCGACATTAGAAATACTTGTGGCTTTTGGTTGTGCCCGTAGGTTGATTGATTGTTTGTGTTTGTGGTTGGCCATGAGTGCCTTTGGGGTGTTGAACCCGTGTATTACTGTTGGTGTGTCGTGGGTGGCCATGAGTGCCTTTGGGGTGTTGAACCCGTATCTTACGTTGGTGTGTCGTGGGTGGCCATGTGTGCCTGTGGGGTGTTAAACCTGTATTGTTGTGGACTGTCCTGCCGAGGGGTAGTGAGTCGTATATCATTGTCGCTATTTGTTGAACCTTGGGTGTTGATTGTGATTGCATGGAGGTTGGGGGCCCGCCTGACAATAAAGGGGTCCTGTGGTCGCGCGCGTGGGGGTTGGCTAGCCTTCCGACTAATCATCGGTAAAGTTGTGCATTCTTCTGCGATAAAGGGGTACTATGGTCGCGCGCGTGGGGGTTGGTTAGCCTTCCGACTAACCATCGGTAAAGTTGTGCATTTCTTCGGCGATGAAGGGCGGCTCACCTTCCGACTAGCTATCGGAAAAATATCGTTGTTTATATCGCTAACAGGTCGACCGACTGGCCCGACTGCGTTCGGGGAAAGATGCGTGGGGCAGGCTCAAGCCCAGTCGGTTAGCAACCGGCACAGAGTAGCTGGAGTGCGATCCTTTGTGATCTTGATTGTTGTGTGCGATCCTTTGTGATCTTGGGTGTTGTGTGGTTATCTTTTGTGTCTTTGGTGGGGGTCGTAACCGCCGTGTCGGGTCTACATTACACGTCCGGGTTTGAGTTGGTTGGGGAAAGTAACAGTTTTCGTGTGACAGTCGGGTTACTTGAGTTTGGGGATAGTAGTCCTCGGTGTTTGGTTTGTTGTTGGTGTTCCGGCATTTTCTGCTAGTATGCCGTAGTCAGTCTGGTATTCATGGTGGTGAGCGAACGCTCACCCCTAGCTGCTTTTCCTACAGGTACTGGTCGCGAGACGGATCAGGGGAACTCTCGACGCTTGAAGAGCTGGGAGTGGGAGTCCGGGTTTTTGGGAGTTTAGCGACATACGCTTTGTTTTTTTTTTGTCCGCTTGTTTTGGACGTGTTTTCAGTTGTAAAATATTATTTTGTTTAACTCAAAGTGGTAATTTTAAGCAGTTTATTAAAATGTTTGAAAACTGTTTTATTGTTTCACCGTTCGCGTTCCGGGTTTGGTTCTACCGAATTCGGGGCGTGATAGTCGAATACCTCAACAACACGATTCTTCAAATCAATACACATTACAGTGTAATGGTTGTTCTTCAGAATGACCATGAAAATCTGCACAATACCAACAGCATAACGCTTAGAACTATTACGAATACTGATAAAATTATATACAACGGTCCACGAACTAACGAGATCCAACGTGTTCCATGTTACATGAAGGTCTTCCAGCTCAGCTGACAACTGCTCGTCAAAACCGTTGTTGTTATTGAATGTGCCATGAGATACCTAATAAAAAGTTACAACCAAGTTAGTCACAAAAGAATTATGAACTAAAACAGAATTGATGTCAAATACTTACGCTAGCAGTGGATGAGAAGAACAAACGCGAAGGTGAAGACGGGTTGCGTAACTCTTCCAAGTGGTTCAAATAATTGGACCATGAGTCAACAACCTGACTCATAACCCAGAATCCGTCCCTCAAAGTTCTAATTGCTTCCCTTGTAATCTTAAAAGGATTACAGTCATAGACAAAGGACCTCGTGCACAATGTGGATAAGTTGTAGGACGTTCTTTATAAAATGCATAAAGAGTGATATTGTAATATTTAACATTATGTAATTTATGTCAACAAAATTTTAATTATATTGTAACTTACATTTTACGTCCGGGGACAACAAACATCCAATGGCACACCTTGTCTTCGTCATCTTCAAGATCACTGGCCACATCTGTTTTCCTTTGAACATACGGTGATCGGTAGATAGTCGTTGGAGCAGTGAGACGAGGTAGTGGAACTGCTGCAGGTGAACATATGATTGCAGTAGATAAATCTTCTACCCATCGGACTTCTTCTTCATACATTCCTTGACTAGACGTTTCTTTGTACATCCATCATCACCCTTATCAATGGAAGTTCGGTTATGGTCATCAATTCCATGATCTGAACCATCTTCATGATCATCCATACATTCGGTTACTTTTTTGGCAATATCAGCAGCAACAGATATATGATCGTCGTCTTGCAACGACGACGTGTGAAGTTCATCTGCATCATAAGTATCCGAAGCAAACTGGGGTAAAACAGCCATTTTGGGACAATCATCATTTTTGTTATTTTTCCCTGGCACTTCATGGTTTGCATCCAGTGAGTGATTGCCACAATCATCAAAATCGTCGAACAGAGCCCGGACAATCTGTTCACGTAGAATGCTGATGGACGGTGATAACGGACGTATTACAGGAGACTGATGCGATGGTGGTCTCTGGGATGGTGATAATATCCGAAAAGTCGGGGGTGTGAAAGTCACTTGAGGAATATTCACATAAACAGCGGCCTCTCCGCTTGCTATTCGATCAATAGTCTCAAACACACCAGGGAGATTGAACCACTTATCTTGCGTTGACATAAAATCTTCAGTTGGAGTCGCGGGATCATCCTCTTGTACATCATCATCGACAACACCACCCGAAACATTGTTGTTAACACTACCATTGCCCTCGCCGTGAGGAACGGCAACCATGACATCAAACCATTCTTTCCCAGCATATTTGCTATGGCCTTCACGCATAAGATCAGCCATTGCAGCAAATGCTTTTGCAATCCTGTTACTAGCAGCAGACCACCTCATAACAAATGACTGCATCACACGACAAACATAAAAAATGTTAGGTTAAACTGTGATTTAAAATGTAATATTTTATAATTTATATGTAAAATTAACAGCATGTAATATATCTAGTGTACAATTTTATGTAAATATATAGCAAATTATACTTTTGATAAAATAGTATAAATATGTAGTGTTCATGAATGAAATTAAAATTATAATTTCATGATACCTAACTATATACAAAATCAAAATATCATACCTTTGCAGCTTCAACATCAGGATCGTCGTCTCGACCTCTGGACTCATTGTTGTGCTCAGATGTAGAGGTTTGTGGTGCACTACTCGATGGAGATTGATTAGCTACAGATGTCTGCGCGTTGTTATTGTCGGGGGGTTAGCAAGCTGTGGTCCTTCTTGATGTTTGACAGGTGGGTCCACAACAATGTGTCCTTTACCAAACGATTCAATAAGCATCTCTTCCTTCTCCCTTGCATTCACAATTTATGTGGTCCATCCAATCAACGAGGGCCATGCACGAGGGACACGCCTAATTCCAACCTCGACCCGATCTAAGTAGAAGAGCTGCACATTAACAACATTAGAAAGCTTGTGTGGTTTACAATATACTAAAAACTATAACTATTAACCATTGTAGCATACTGAAACTGACCAGTAAAAATGTTATAGGTCCAAGAAAAAATCTGGAGGGTGCGCTCTGAAACTGTCATGCCTTTCGACAGTCAGCAAGTTTGCGAACCATAAACTGACACCAATTGTACTCGCGTATCCGGGATACATCATGTATGGCATCAAAACATGTCTGGTTGACAAAATTGTCTGATCGATGCTCCACCATTATAGTTACGAACATAAGCATGAAATTTCTCCTAAAGTCATCTCCGGCGTCAATTTGATTTCTGATCCTATTAGCTAGTATGCGAGTGCTCAAGCATTCTCGTTTTTTTTTCGGAAACTGAGAACGCCATCTTTCAAGTTCGGGAGTCTATTTGACACCTAGAACATCCCACTGAACCTCCCAACCACCAAGCGGTATTCCAAGAGCGTCATGAACCTCTTGTTCCGTTATGCGCAGCTTGCCATCATTTAGCTTCAATGATATGCTGGCATAATCGAAGGTTTCAACCAAGTAATACGTAAGTGCGCTGGGGATACACCTCACATTAAGATGCATAATGTGCTTAAACCCCATCTTCTCAACCGCCTTTCTTTGTTCAGCATTCAAAGACGACACAACGTCAACTAGTTTTTTTGGTGCTGATCTTACGCGTAACCACGATAACTCTTTACGCTTGTTAGACGCCATATTACCCTTTCTTGACTTACCACAACTGTAATACTCGGCCCTCAGGGTTTTTTTTTTCCCGACGATTTCCTTGTTTTTGATGAAAGGCCATCCGATCTATCACTCATTTTTCTCTTCCTAGAACTACCACTTACGCGTGCATCAGCATTATTCTTCTTATTCCGAGCACCCACACTTGTAGAACCGCGCGCCTTTTTCTTCCTCAACTCTGCCAGGGGAATGTGGTCATCCTCATTGTCCGAACTATCAACCGGTATAGGATAGCGCTATGTGTTAACCCGAGTTGTGGGTTGTTCAAAATCTGAATCCTCTGAATTAACATTCAAAAAATTACTCATACATCAGATACACAAAGAAAACAAAAACAAGCACTGGATCCCTATATATCTAACTGTGTTTTATATGTAAATGTTTAGCATTAAAATGTGAATAATGTACGAAATACTGTAACCATTGAACAAGAAAAACTATATTCTGTAAATAACAATGTCAAATACTATTTGGAAAAATATATAAATTATGCAATATGTTAAATTGTGTACATGAATAATTCTGTAAGCCAAAATAACATAATATAAATAATATGAAAAATAATGTAAGCTTGTTATAAAATACTGTAAACACTGAACACCAAAAAAACAAAATAAGCACATCGATAAAATTTAATGAACCGACAATATGTTAAAACAAAAACTATACCATGAATAAGCATGCGAGCACTTCTCCTTCTGACATATTTAGCCATTTCGAACAAAACCTTCGATTCACTCCAATTAACCAAAATAAACACCAAAATAATTTCAGAATATTATACTGAATGCAACACTATTAACATAGTAATGTGTGAACCATTAAAACTGCACTACATAAACACGACATTGGGTTGAAATCGTTACCTGAATGCAACAAACTTGAAACTATCTTACAGAAATCGGACAATATCAGAGCTTGAACAATGTATGAAAGATATAAAACCCTAAATACAAACTAAGGGAAGAAAAGCGTAAAATTGATTATAGATACGGACTACTAACAGAGATATGCACAAAATCAAATCAGGAGGATCGAATCACCTTGATTCTCGGCTTCTGCAGTGATCGCGCGCGCGATTTCTGATGGATGATTAGGGATAAAATTACCTAGCTAACCTCGAAGACGAAAGCAATGCACTAAAACAGAGCGCGCGAGAATTAATTACGACGCGTGCCATTGAATCGAACATTTAATCCACGCCGCACATTGAGATGGATCGCACGGTCAGGAATGGTTCGCAGTTCGCACCAGGATGGCCAGCTCGCACCTAATACATACTCTCTCTCTCTATATATAATAATTTAATAATAATAACCTTTTAGATTCTTTTAGCCCTTCGCATATGTGCTTGTTGGTGGAATTTATCGTATCTTACTCCATTGTTCTGTCTTGAATAATTTAGTATAGTAGTAGGTTGGACTTTTGAAATAACTATATTGTAAATGTAAGTGTTTAGATTGATCTCAAGTTGATTATAATCTGTTAATTAGTGGACGATGATATACCTTATGTTGTCAATTGCAAGTTCAACATGAGGACATTATGTATAGACCGAAGATGGTGATATTTATTTTTCACGTAAAGACTGAAGATGAGCAAATTACTTTACAGTTTGGAACTTGGAGAACATTTAGTTCCTCATTTAGTATTTTGGTTTGATTTTTATGATAAACAAATGGTATTGTTAATCTGGATATTTATTTTGTTTGAACTTTAGAGATGATGGTATATGCCTTTTGTTCGAACTTGGAAGTGCTATATATGTGCGCGTTTTTGTCAAGATTGAAAACATTACAAAAAAAAAAAACAGACAGTTCAGGACGGGTATGGGGATTCGGGGATTCCCCGACGGGGACGGAGCAAAAGCGGGGTAAAACCGGGGATGGGCGGGTTCGGGAACGGGTATGGTAAGCGGGGCGGGGACGGGGATCATGATCCCCGCCCCGAACCCGCCCCGTTGCCATCCCTACTTGCAGTTGCCTCTCTTATCTCCCTTTCTTAACCTCTTATGCCTAGCAAGACTCGTAACAATAGTTCTTGTCACATACATAATTATGAATTGTTAAAAATTACACTCAGACTGATACAATTGAAGTTTCAATCTCAGTATGACATTATATATGCAGTCCAGAACTCCCAATGTGACAAGGCTCAATATACAGATTCCATCTTTAGATGGTTGCCATGTACCAAGTTGTCGGAATGGTAAGTGCAAATGCTGTGATATCAAAATTATCTAATTCCACCAATCATATCAAAAGAAGAGCTGCACCTACAAAGACCATGGAAGACTGCATATGGAGACCAAGCCCAAGATACATATCAAAACTTGTACAGATACTAACATCAACATATATTGAAATGGTTCTAAATTACTTATGGCATCAAGTTGTACTCGAGACCTTGGATGAAGTTGGAAAGAACATACCAATTCAGTGGAAGAGTATCCACTATAGTAAGAAATCCAGACAAAGATGCAAAATCTATATCGGGTGTTACAAACAAGTAATAAGTAGAAGAAACTACTTGAGATTTCGATTTCTCCTAACAAGTAAACTCAGACCTTGTATAAGTGTTGAGAGCCAACTCTTTAGAAAGGCGCAGGAGTGTTGGTGGAGAGGTACATAATGGCAAACTTCAAGCACAGCTGGCGGTCCCTCTCATCTCCCCATCCACCCCAACCTTTGAACCCTGCTTGATAGCCTGACTGATGCTTGTAAACAAACAAATCCCACTCTGCTTTTATGTTTACAACTCTATCGGTTTCTTCTAATCCAATGTTTACAACACCATTATCAACACAAGCAGCATTAGCCCCCTGGCCCTGATGCAAACCGCACTTCCCAAAGTGTACCGCGCTGGTCCTGGGGCCTCGCATCGTGTAAACAGGTGTGCCAAAAGAAGGATAAACCGTTGCCCACATTGTTATATCCCAATTGTAATCATCAAAGGAACAGAACTCAGCCGCCTTCTTGTGGATTTTCCTCCACACAGTCCGGTTAAATGCATAACCCACATTCCCCATTCGCTCAGCAACCAAGCTGTCCCATCCTTCTCCTTTTGAGTTCACATCAGAAGGTGCTAGATTTGCTGCATAACACTCTGGGCATTTGCTAGGTTTCAGTTCTGCAAGCACCTGCAGGTTGCGGTAAGCATTGGGAAAAATGAAGTGATCCTCTTCTATGAAGAGAATGTGACCCAAGTGCCAATGAGTCTCCTTCAATCCGTCCCACACGGTGTTCATCATCCACCACCAATGGTGCTTCAGGGACACAATCTTAGGTGATCTGTGGTTTCCATACTGATCAGGATTTCCTTCACAGTGTTTCTTTGACGCATCATCTTTATCCTTGCAATCACCGGGTGACACACCGGGAAAGCTATCATGAAACAAATGAGGCGAGTAAGGAGCAAATATCTGCTTCACTTGGCAAAACTTGATACCATCCACAATCTCATTCATCTCTTTGAAATAACCATCATGACTAACTATCAATAGAGTTTCACTGATTCCCACAACACGGGACAAGCTGTTGACAACGAGTTGAAGATACTGAGGCCGGTTATGCACATACAGAACAACAACAATGTGATCCTTAGCTAGCTTGGGATATAGATCAACATTTCTTGGAGGCAACTGGTTTTGCTTATCCAATCGAATGGATAATTCAGTATGCTTGGGAAGTTTCAATTCTGTCTGAAGATAAGATCGATTCAAATCTTCATGTGATTGATCCAAATACTGAGGCACAAAACTAGGACTCTTATTTGTCTTGACAAGAAACACCAACAAAGCAACAGCCAAAAATGTAACTAGAACGAGGGAGAGGAGGCGGCGCAAAGCCGCATCTTTCAGACGATGTTTCCTCTGAGAAGGCATAGGTTAGAAGCTAACAACAGAAAACATGTTCAATCGAAAAGCAAAATAAACACTTAGATCAAGAACATATTGAAAGGGGCATAAAGGTAGGAACCAAAAACCTCTTCCCAACTGAAGCACCCAAATCTTGATACGATTGAAACCCACCTTCCAACTGAAGCTCGACCATGCTCAAATGAAGATTACAGCACACAGAAAATCACTATTCCGAGGGCCAAAATGCCATTTTTCGAGTGAGAAATGGATATCCAAGACTACCTAAAGAGGTTCCCAGAAATGAATGAACCTAATGGCGAGATGGGTAGTCAACGAATCTCTGCTTCGAGCTTCGGATGCTCGGAAGAAGCTAGATATTTGCAGAAATTGAGGGTTGAAACGGTGATTTTAGCTTGCTAGGCGAAATTTCCAAGTGGTTCTTATCAGTAAACCAAAACTTTAAAGCGACGACTGCTCTGCAGTCTGCAGACTCCTAGAATTGTAAAAGTCAGATGTCTCTTTTACTGTAATTACAAAATTACCCCTCTCATAGTCCAACATACAGGATGTAACCAAGAGACCATATCTATTGAAAATTCATACAAGCCCGTGAAGCCACACACAATGAACATCCTATATTCACCAAAAATTATCTTAAAGCATCGTATTAATTAGATCGAGTTAGATTTATTTATCTTTTTTTTCGAAGAACAGGTATTATTATTACTAGAAAAAGAAATAGGGTGATGAGCACATAACTGTTTTTTTTTATCAGCAATTTTTGTTTTTATAAAAGCTAGCTTTCGAAATGAAAGACTAAGCCAAAGGATGTACCCTCAAGAAATTACAACCAAACAGTGTCTATAATTAGACACAACTAAAGACTTGCTGGCAAGGCAAGATAGCAATATGAGTTCAAAAATACAAATTCCAAACGGAACTTGACTTGCAAGCTAAGCAACTACCCGAACCCACCCAAACTACTAATAGGACCCTTGATTAGCCCCCAGCGTTTAGGTGTTTTCCTAACATCTCAGCAAAACAAACACCCTATCAAACTAAATTGATCCAAACCAGAATTGAGAAGCATGACAACATGATAACATGGTAATAAAACCAGTAGCACCACATTCAGTAGGAACTTCAAAAGCCAAAATGCCAGAATTCTGTAGCTCTCACCCTTGAGTAGATGTTGCCCAATCTGAAGTCCCTTTTGAATCACTCAGCAATTGATTTTTGTGATAGCACAGTAAGACTCCCAGCCCAAGCAAGTTTCCAGCTGCAAATTAACCTTATAACCCAATCGAATCTTCCAAACTGTTGTGAGGAAGCCAGATTCAGAATATTTCAACCAGTTCTTTATAGGACAGTTCTCCCCAAGCCAGCGTAACTTGTTGACAAAGGGAAACACAAACATGAGTAGCCAAAAATAAAAGATAAAAACCCTCACCTAAAGTGTTCTGATTCTACCCACACTCCAAAGTATTAATCAAGTAGTAGACAGTATCCACCTCACCCTTAAAACCAGTCCAACCAGGTACTCCCAACAAGAAAATAACAGGCCTCACCAATAGCTCACAACACTCCCCAAGAAACACCCCACCAAACCACCCCTAAAAAAAACCCCAGAAGAAGGAACTCAATTCAGCAACCTATTTGATAGATTGAAACCACAGCTCTGAGGGCTAGTTATCCAAGACACAAAGGAGAAGGATTGATTCTTCTTAAATTTGGCCCAAAGTAATTGATATGACATGTTTTGTATCTGTTGTAAGACTTCTTGTGGATGAGTAGAGGTGTTTCTGAATATATAGTTGTTCCTGCAAAGCCAGATCTTCCAAAGAGTTATAGATGAGATTAAGTTCCAATGAGAGCTGTTGAAAGATACTCCTGATTCATTCCAAGACCCAAACCAATCTTTGATATTCTCATTACAGACTGTGCTTATACCCCACCAATCCAAGCATAGAGACCAGATATTCCAAGACATATAACAACCCAAAAGTAGGTGATCAATCTCCTCAGGATCATCTTGACAGAATGGGCACGTGCCATAAACTCAAAGTAGGTAATGAGCTGAGAGATGATTTGATGAGTGTTATCCTCCCTCCAAAGGATTTTGCTTTGTTTTTCCATAAACTCAATTTAGCTTTAAATTTTCTAATCACAGGATCCCATGTTTTCTTCCTTCTAGGATTGGCACCTAACTGGAAACCCAAGTATTCAAAAGGTAGTTGTATAGAGCTGCAACCAATATTGTCTGTGATTTCCCCCTCTGATACTGAAGTAGGATTAAGTAATAGGACCTTTGACTTTTGGAAATTTATCTTTAGGCCAGTAGCTTCTTGTAGGCATTTGAGGATGTGCTTTAGGTTTATTGCTTCTTGTCTTCCTGCTTGTATAAAAATCAGAGTATCATCTGCAAATTGCAGATGAGAAATTTCTGGTCCAGTTTCACAACATTTAACACCTCTGAACATTCCTTCCTCAATGCCTTTGCTCATAAGTTGGTGCAGACTCTCAGCTATCAGTGCAAAAAGAAGAGGGGATAGGGAGCACCCTTGCCTTAAGCCTCTTTCCAAAGGAAAATCATCAGTAGGAGAACCATTTATCAGTACAGATGACCAAGCCTTGACACAATCAGATATCCAAGAAATCCACAGAGGTCCAAAGCCCATAATTTCCAACACATGAATTAAGGCATCCCAGTGAATATGATCATATGCCTTTTCAAAATCTATTTTAAGCACAATAGTCTCTTGGCCAGTTTGTTTGATGTAATGAATGATTTCAGAAGCTATAAGTACTTCATCCAAGATTTGTCTGCCAGCTATAAAACCTATCTGCACACCATCAACCAGTCCACCCATCAAAGGCTTCAATCTAGGTGCAAGTAATTTAGAAATGATCTTGTAAGCACTGTGTATCAAGCTAATGGGTCTATATTCATCCCATGTTTCAGGAGAATTATTTTTGGGAATTAGAGTGATGAAGGAAGAATTTATTCCTTTCTCCATGAGCCCTCCCTCATGAAAATGTTGCACAAATTGTATGATGTCCACCTTGATTATTTCCCAACACTTCTGATAAAATTTGAAAGAGAAGCCATCATGCCCTGGAGATTTTTCTCCATTACAGGACTTGATAGCCTTCCAGATTTCCTCTTCTTCAAATGGAACCTCCAAACTGTCTGCTTGCAATCTAGATAGGGTTGTGAAAGGCAATGAGGCAAGGCTAATACAAACATCTTTCTTTTTTCTGAATGTATTGGCAAAATGGGACTTGGCTAATTGTTTAATCTCCCCAGGATCAACCACTGATCTACCACCATCTAGGATCACACTGATTTTCTTGCTGGTGTATTTGAAGTTGGCAATTAAATGGGAGAATTTTGAACTTCTATCTCCCTCATTTGACCACTTTAGCCTGTCTTTCTGACACCATATTTTAGCTTGCAATTTGAGTTTCTGTATGAGTTGAGCCTGAAGTAAAGCTCTAGTGATCCTTTCTGATGAAGTGAGACCATTACATTCTGATATCCCATCTAACACATTGATCTCCAAATTCAGATCATCAATCATTTTATCCAACCACCCAAAAGTATTAATGTTCCAACCTCTGTAGAACACTCTGAGGGACTTCATCTTGTACCACAGTCTATAAGATGGAGAGCCACTGACCTGTATATTATCCCAAAAGTCCTTGGTGTCTTTCAAGAATAGATGATGCTTTGTCCAAGCATTAATAAATCTGAATGGCCTGGGACCCCAATCCTACACAGGATTGCTTAACAAAATAGGTTTATGATCTGATATTCCTCTGGGGAGGCAAGATTGAGAGAGGTTTGAAAAACTTGTTAATAACTTAGGTTTGATCAAGAATCTGTCAATTCTAGAAGCACTTGCTCTAGAGTTGAACCAAGTGTATTTTCCCCCAGATAATTGAAGGTCCATCACTCCCAAACTGCTAACAAAATTTTTGAAGTCCCTGAGACTAGCCACAGAATAATTTGTACCTGATTTTTCCCCAGGATCCAAAATGGCATTAAAATCTCCAGCTACCAAGTAATTTGGATAAAAATCAGCCCTTCTCTGCACAATGTCACTCCATAGGGTTGCTCTTGCTGGGACAGAACAAGGGGCATAAAAATTAATGACTGAGATATTATAATCCAGAGGTATATATGTCCCAGACCAGAATAGAGCCTGATCATCTATAATTGTGTTGTGTACTTCAAAAATCTCCTTGTTCCATATTGTCATCACACCACCAAAATTTCCTATTGCAGGAATGAATTCAGCTTCCCAATGGGATTTAAAACCACAGCTCTCCAAGAAAAAATTGGGTAATTCTTCTAACTTTGACTCTTGTATTAAAACCATTGACACTTGTATCTTTAAACATAGTCTTCTCAAAGCTCTTCTCTTCTGCCTTGAAGAAGCTCCCCTTAAGTTCCATGAGATGATCCTCATGGAGAAGAAAGTCTCTGAATGTGAGTCAGAGAATCAGCTCTTTCTTCTTCAGTTTCTTCTAAATCACAGTACTCATCCTCAGAGTTCCCTTCCAAGTCCACTACTTGATTGTCATCTTCCTCCACTTTGTCAAATTGAGCAATAACTAAATCATCATCAACATATGCTTGCAGTCCCATTGCTTTGCAGAAGTCCCAAGTTCCTTCACCATCTTGTTTGAACCTTTGCACTGATCTCTTCCATTTTTTGCAGCTGACTGTTGAATGGCAATTGGTGTGGGAATCTTTGCTCTTGATCTGGTGTTATAAGCAGCTATATTACAACCTTTAGTTCTTCTAACTATAGAGCCCTTCTTGTCAACCAAATTTTGGTTAGTAGTAACTAAAACTGAATTTGAAACATTAATTCCCCCCAAAACCTGATTATGCTATTCCTTGGGGCCCATTTGTGTAAGTGAGGGTGTAATCTCATTAATGATAGCAACTTCCAATGTTACCAATTGTCCTTGTCCAAGTTGTGGTGTCCCATCTGTGGATCCCAAATGTGGACATTGGAGATCTTTCCTTTCAGAACCGGTGAGTGTAACCGGAACAGTGTTTGAGAGACCAAAACCAAAATTCTCAGTGTCAACAGTGTCAATGGCAATTAGAGCCTCTTTGAAATTTGGTAATGCAGGTGAGATTTGTGTGGGTATGCTGTTGAGACTGTTGAGACCATGAATCGGGGTGGATAAGGATGGAAAATTAACTTATGTTGGTCTTAAAGAAGGAATAGAGGAATCCTCCAACACAGTATCTTGAACCCTAACGATCCCTACGATGAACAGCCCCACCACCAACCTCAATAACTTCTTCAGTATCTTCAACCACCAACTGAGATAAGTCTTGAATAAACCCTGGTGAAAGTGTTGTATTATCCCTAGTGTCTCCTGGATTGCTAGAGAGATCTTCCTAGGAAGTTGGTGAGTCTGAGGAAGAGTTGGCCCAAACAACTGGTGGATGGAAGATAGGTAAAGCTGAGCTTTAAATAGAGCAGATCATTACATTGCTCACCTTGTTCTCCACTTCCAACCCAGTTTCTTTATACACCTTGTGATACTCCTGGGAATGAAGCAATACAAAGGCAACATCTAATACAACCCCAACCAAGGTCACTGGGTGAATCGCCACAACCAAACCCAAGTCTTGAGTAACAGCTTCAAATGTTTCAGTACACCAATCCAAAATTGGAATACCATGTAAAGCCACCCAAGTGAACTTGCCTCCTTCTTTACACAAATGACCTTTATCTTTCAAAACAGTCATCCAGTGACTCAGCCAGCCAGCATCTTCTTTTAGTGCCTCTCTTTCAGTCTGTTCATCCAGAAAGAATATCAAAACCACCCTGTTTCCCATTGATTTAATAATGATCTCGTTATCTCTTTCAGCCTTAAAATCTTCCATTATAGCCTCTACAGAGAAGTTCTTGTGTAGGATAGCAAGGTGGCCTTTCTCCAGCAAAGGCCTATGATCTTCCTTAACTTTCCCAACTGGAAATTTAAACCTCTGCTCATTGTTAATTATATGAGCAGTTGCATCCTTTTGCTTCCAGTTCAATCGAAACTCCCTTCCCCTGTTGTGATTTTGTCTGTTCCAAGCTTTTGCCAGAAATAGTCTATAACCTTTCAAAACAAAGTGGTTGAAAATCTCAATCCCTTTCTCTAGTGCTTCCACAGTAACGAAAGATACAAAACCAAACCACTTCCCTCTTAGATTAGGATTTGCTGGCGTATCCACTTTAATAATCTGACAACATTCGTGAAAGAGGTTTTGCAGCCAGGTCGCCGAAGTTCTTGGAGGAATGTTGTGAACAAAGATTTTAAAATCTTCCCCACCTCTAATATTGCGGTGGATGAGGTCTTATGTGGTTGTTCGCTGTGTAGTGATGACCACAGACTTGAGTCTACCAGGTTGTGGCCGCGTCTCAAAGCCTGGAGGAGGCCCTGTCGCAGATGAGGAAGCCATCTCGCCTTCAAATGAGTGAACTGATGAAATGCTCTGTTTTGGGAAACACGTCAAAACCAGCAGAAGAAACATAAACCAAATCACACGGTGGTTCGATGAGCTAGGATATGCTCATCTTGAACACTACATCGTGTGACTGGTAGAAGAGGTGTTTGATGACAGGTGAAGATCGGGAGAAAAAAGGATGAAGAATGGTAAAGGATGGATGAAGATCGATGGAGAAGATGAAGATGCTACAATGTTAGTACTGTAGAGCTAGAGAGAGTGAATATTTCTTGTCCTCTCTTTTACAAGATAGAATCAAACTTAGGAACATAAAACAATAACATAAATATAAATGTTGCTCAAAGCACAGGGGCGGTTGAAGGGGATATTTGCGGTAGCCTCTAGGGATACAAGGGATACCAGGGATACCGATACAGCATACTTCTACCAAAAGGCACTGGGCGGGCAAACCGAGTGAAAGGGGAATACTGGTGGACCGCAATCTCCCACGGTGAATCAGCGTGCGTCGTCCTCCCTTGATTGATAATTTTAGGGCTCCTGAACGCGGGATTGCTGACACCGGACTGGTAGGGGAGACAGATGTCAACTGTAGATGGTACCCTCGCCATCTATCCGCCAGGAAGGGGTCACAGTCGACCACCCCCTTCCTGGGCCACCTCGGCCTCATTCCTGGAGGCGGGGGTGCTTGCGCCCCCCCACCGCTGCTGCATTTGAGCCTCCATCTGATGCCGTTGAACCGTCTGATTCCTCCGGCTCCTCCTCTCTGCCTTGTCTTTTCTTCCCAAACAGAGACGGCCCAGCTTCCTTTGCCAGCCACTCAGAGGGGATGTCTTCAGTCTCTGTCTCATAGGACCTAGTCCCCCCTTTTCCTACTTCCTGGTGGGGAGAAGGCGTGCGAGGATCCCATGACCCCCACTTCCTCCCCTCATTCAGGTAGGCCCAGTTAGTCCCTGGCACCGGCTTCCCATGTTTTGCGTTCTCCAAGGCTGACCTCGGGTCCCCCGGTGCACGCAGGGAATGACCCCTTGTGCCTCCAGCTACAGGGCAAGCCGGAAACAAATGTCACACACAGCTGCACCCAAAATAGTGATCTGGCAGATGTTCATAGGAGGCCTGAAGGAGGGTTCGTACATGTAATTCCGACACCCGAAACCATAGTTGGCTCTGAAGTGGGATTCGGATGTCAGCTCGAATCCCAACCTTCATGAAGTCTCCCCAGCAGCATCCCAAGCTATCCACATCCACCGCCTGACACACCCCTAGAGCATTCTCTACTCTGAAACCCACATCCTTGTTCAACGCACCCATCGATAGATTAGACACACGTTCCCAGACCGAAAACTGGTGGAAACTAAGGTTTCTCACTTGCATATGGGCCCTAAGATCTGTAAAAAGCAATATAGACTCCCAAAAAGCCCATGGTTCTCCTGCCAGCACCCTCGCCCTTTCCTTGGCTGATCTGAAGAAGAATGCCACTAGCCCCCTTCTAGTGGTCTCGCTTCTACTTTCATCCCCCACAAGTCTTCCATCCTAGCAACCAGCGACTTCCAGAAGAACTTTTTCGATGTCAGTACCTTCGCTGCCATTGCAAACCTAAATTGCCCCCCAACACGGGTAATATCAACCGTAGGGACAATCACCTCCTTAATGCAAAGAGACGACATCCTAAAACCCAGGTATCCCATCCGAGGCACCTGCCCCCGAGCTGCCCCGAACTCCGACCTCACCGGGGCCCTCGATTCGAGACCACCCGAGCCCCGCCCCATCATCAACGGGTCCCCCCGCTCCCGGGACCGATCTAGCTCCAGCCCTACTTGTCCCGCCCTAGTCCGACTCCCAGCCCCAGCCCCATAACGGGCCGCCCATTTGGCAATGTTCCCCGGCCCACCTCGTGTCCATCCTGGGTGGCGTTCCTCTGCACGTGACTCCCAACCCATCCGCGCTCTTGGGGTCCACCCGGCCCGTCTGGCATCCAGCATTAGCCCATCTCCCCGGCCCAATGCACCCACACCTTGGCCCAAGCCTGGTTCAGCAACCCTAGACAGCTCCCGCAAGATCTCCTTCCCCTTACTTCTCCTTCATGCCAACGCCGTCGGCAATTCCGGCGGCGTGGCAATCGTATCCGACGACACCACCACGGGCTCCGACCACTCCTCTCCCGGCGTCCGCCCCTCGCGTTGCACCTGTGATAGTCCACCTCCCTCGGTTACCAGCAAAGGCAGCATACCACCCTTGGTTACCGGTAGAGGCAGCCGCCCCCGATTCCCCTTCGGCCTAGGTCCCCTCGCCGGCGTCTGCCTCACCCTGCTTGCCGCCGAGGACATCCAGCCACTCCCCATCGGGGCACCTCCCGCCTACCGCGGCGTTAGCGACTCCGGCTCCGAGAGAACCTCATCGTCCTCCATAACCCCGTCCTGTTCCGTCGCCTGAAGCCCCTTCTCTGACCCCCAGCCCGACTCCTCCTCGGGTTCGATACCCTCCCCCGAAAGCAGTGTCGTCTGCACGTCCTACCCCGACCCCGACCCCATACTCGGTTCGCGATCAAGACCCACGTCGCCGACAACCCGCGTGACCTGCTCGTCCCCACCCACGCCTCCGCTCCCCTCCACGTCCGGCTCCTCGAGCCATACCGAAGGATCGCCAGAAATACTACACAATTTGGCCGCTGAGTATGCCATAGTTTTCCCAGAGAAAACACAAAACCTAACCCTAGAAGAGAGAGAGCTGTGACTAAGTAATTGGTTTATTTGTTTATTTATTTTTCCTAAATAATTGCGTAATTGTAATATTAACACGCTACGTGGAATATAATACATATTATAAATTTATTTATCATATTAATTAGATCGAGTTAGATTTATTTATAGGTTTTGTTACACCTCGGAGTAATGGACTCTGCTAAGGTTTTCGCGCGGCGCCGTCAGCATCACCACCCTTCCTCCCGGCAACGGTCCGGTGCTGCTCTCTTTCCTTCGAATCGCCTTATCTCGATCCCCCCCTCGCCGACTCCTCCGACCCTTGGGTTGGACGAGATTGGTTCCCAGGCTTCCTTATTGGCTCGCCGTCTTCGACCGCACCCCTCCAGGCGGACTTGGTCCCCTCGGAACCCAACTCCTTAGGGGATGGGGCATCGTCGCCGACACCAGGCCTGCCTCTACCCCCTGGCAGTTTTGGATTCTGCCCCAATCGTTGGCCGTCTTCCCCCGATTCTTCCTCGCCGACCTCACCGGCCCTCGGGTTGGGTGATATTGGTTCCCAAACACCTGCCTTGGGTCCCCGCCGTCGACCCCATTCTTCCAGACGAGCTTGGTCCTCTTCCAGAGATTCCAACCCCTTGAGGAACGGTGGGGAGTCGCCGCTAACGGGACTGCAACTAATTCAACTTGTGTCGCCTACCGGGAAATTGGACACCCTGCATCTACCGTGTATTTGGGACTGAATGGAATTGGATCACAAGGGTTGTCACATCCTAGGGTCCACCTTCCATCACCAGAATCTCCTTCCCCGTCGTCCCCTACTGCGCGCTCTCCCCAACGCAATTGGGATCCGGGCCTAGGGCCATCGTCAATGAAGATGAAGCCGGACTTGCGGGTCCTCGCTTGGAACTATCATGGCATATCTAGGACATTTCCAATTTTATTAGCCTAACATGCATACTAAGCATCGTAAACGAGGGGTTAAGGCTTTCCCTACCTCAAGGTCTTCCTCTCAACACTTTGATGAAGCCCGGTGGTCACCACTCCGTTCTTCACTCGGGTCCCGGCGTGGTCTTTGCTCCTCTAGCTCGATCCCCAACGTCTTGGACACAAAGAAACGTTAATTAGACTCCACTTAAACAGCAAGTAAGACCCCCAAAGCCCCTCCAAAGTTCAGCTCAAAACCAAGATCAACCAAGGTGAAAAACCCTCGACGAAACCCCCATCCTGGTCTGCCACGGACCTGGTCACGGATCCGTGAGGCCAACCATCACGTTTACCATCACGGAGCCGTGACGAGTGCCGTCACGGACTCCCTCACGGAGCCGTGACGTCGCCCGTCACGGGATCCGTCACGGATCCGTGGCGCACCAGGGCAGTTTCGCCCTTCTTCAACCTCCAGCTCCTTTTCTCCGAAAAACCACCTTCAAACCCCAAATTTTACCCCTTCCAACTCCCAAAACAGTCCAAATCCTTCAATACTCCTCTAACCATGGTAGGAATCAACACACAAACAAGTTTCCAATGATTCATCAAATCAAAACCAACTTAAAAGCTCCAACAAACTAATGATTTTTCAACAAAAACCCAACAAAGCTTCTCATCAACAACATCTCCCACCATTTCTACTCAAACCCAACAACATCTAGCAATTTCACCCAAAACCCATGAAAAGAGATGAAGAGAAATGAGGATTAGAGAGTTCCATTACCTCTAGAAGATGGAGATGAAGAAGATGGTAGAGATTTTGAGGAGGGATGGCTAAAGGAAGGCTTCAAGTGGCCTCTTCTTCCTTGATTCTTCTTCAAAGCTCCATGGGAGCTCTTCTCTCTTGCTCCTACTCCAATTTTCGGCTACACCCAAAAGAATGAGTTGAATTTGCTTTTCCAAGCTCATAAAATACCTAGATGTGTCAAATGACCAAAAGCCCTTGAGCTAGAATCCCTTGTAGAAGCTTTTGGGAGGGTAAAAGGGTCTAAGACTACTCCCTTTCTCTCTTTCAACCAAAAAGGGACAAGTGTCCACATAGGTTATTTACTTTTCCAAAATAAATTCCAGCACAATAAAATAATGCTTTTAGTCGATAAAAAGTCTCGTTTTGACCAAAATTGACTTTCTCCAACATTATACTCAAACGAAAGGAATTTCTCCCCTTAAGCCAACCGTGATGATGGCTAATTCGTTTGGGTTCCGGAAAAGTCCCGAGTGACTTCTTGAGTCATCGGTTGACTTTCCGGTAGCAAGTCAAACTTGCTTGAAAAGCCGCCGGTTCGACCGGGAGCGGGTCTTACAATCTACCCCCCTTAAAGAAATTTCGTCCTCGAAATTAAAAACAAGTTACCTCAATGCCGAACAGGTGGGGATACTTCACGCGGATCTCATCCTCGCGCTCCCAAGTGGATCCTGCTCCCTGATGTCCCCACTGTACTAGTACCAACGTAATCGTCTTGTTCCGCAGGACCTTCTCCTTCGTACCCAGAATCTTGACGGGCTGCTCCTCATAGGTGACATCATCTGCTACCTCGATGTCTGACCACTCAATGATGTGCGAAGGGTCTGCCATGTACTTCCGCAGTTGGGACACATGGAAAACGTTATGCACGTTCCCAAGCTGCGGTGGCAAGGCCAAACGATAAGCTACCGCTCCAATCTTCTCTAAGACCTCAAATGGTCCAATAAAACGTGGTGCTAGCTTGCCTCCACTGCGTCTAAACCGCACTAGACCCTTCTTTGGGCTCACCCTCAGAAACACGTGCTCCCCGACCATGAACTCAAGTGGTCTGCGACGTCTGTCTGCGTAGCTCTTCTGCCGACTCTGCGCGGTTTTCAACCGCTCTCTAATCAAAGCGACCTTTTCGGTCGTCTCTCTGACCATGTCTGGTCCAAGTAAGCTCCGGTCCCCAACCTCAGCCCAACACACCGGTGATCTACAAGGTCTGCCATACAAAGCCTCAAATGGCGCCATACCAATGCTGGACTGGTAACTGTTGTTGTAGGAAAACTCTGCCAAAGGCAAATGATCCTCCCATGATCCCTGAAAGTCAAGCACATAAGCTTGAAGCATGTCCTCTAGAATCTGAATGGTACGCTCTGACTGTCCATCTGTCTCGGGATGGTAAGCGGTGCTCAACAGTACCTCAGTACCCAAAGCCTTCTGTAGGCTCTTCCAGAACCTGGATGTAAAAAGAGGGTCTCTATCCGATACCACTGACACTGGTACTCCGTGAAGACGAACAATCTCCCTGACATACAAACGACCCAAAATGTCCACAGAATCAGTCATCCTCATACCCAGAAAGTGTGCCGACTTGGTCAGTCGATCAACCACCACCCAAACAGCGTCGTGCCTCTTCGACGAACTGGGCAACCCACACACAAAATCCATAGTCACATGCTCCCACTTCCACTCGGAGATCGGTAAAGGCTGCAGCAAGCCTGCGGGACGTCGATGCTCGGCCTTCACCTGTTGGCAGGTAAGGCATCGAGAAACGAAATCTGCAACTGCCCCACGCATCCCACTCCACCAAAACTGTCGTCGCATGTCTCTATACATCTTGTTGCCACCGGGGTGCACAACCAGACGGGAGTGGTGGCACTCTCGCAATACAGTGTCCCTGTACTCGCTGGGCACAAACAGCCGTCCTCTAAAGCGGATACCCTGATCGGTGCCCATCTCCCAACCCTCGAGCTTGACCCCGTCAATCAATCTCTCCCGAATCCCTGCTGTCTCGGCGTCCTCGGTCTGTGCCTCTAGCACTCGAGCAAAAAGCGTGGGCTGAGCCACTAAGGCACACAAGGCCATACCCTCTGTGACCTCCTCCAACTCCAGTCTGAATAAGCTTGACTGCTCCAGCATGTCCCACTCTCGGACTGCCATGCTGGCAACGCAGTGACTCGACTTCCTGCTCAAAGCATCGGCGACCACGTTCGCCTTGTCCGTATGATAGAGCAACTCGAAGTCGTACTCCTCAAGTAACTCCATCCATCGCCTTTGACGCATGTTCAGATCACGCTGCGAGAAGATATACTTGAGGCTCTTGTGGTCTGAAAACACCCTGAACTGCTCACCGTACAGATAGTGTCTCCAGCTCTTCAGCGCAAATACCACCGCTGCTAGCTCAAGGTCATGGGTCTGGCCCACTTCGACATTGCCTCAACCTTGGCTGGATCGACCAAGATGCCCTCCCGAGATACCACGTGCCCGAGGAACTTCACCTCTGTGAGCCAAAATTCGCCCTTCTCCATATTGTCGTACAACTGGTGAGTGCGTAAGAGTGTCAAAACAGTTCTCAGGTGCTCCTCATGCGCCTCCTCACTGGGCGAGTAGATCAAGATGTCATCGACAAAGACTACAACAAACTGGTCTAGATAAGGTCTGAAGATGCCATTGATCAAGTCCATAAAGGCGACCGACGCGTTCGTCAAACCGAACGGCATCGCCAGAAACTCAAAGTGTCCATAACGAGTTCGGAACGCTGTCTTCTCTACGTCCTCCGCTCGGACTCTCAGCTGGTAGTACCCCGATCGAAGATCGATCTTCGAGAAGTACTTTGCTCCCCTCAGCTGGTCGAATAAATCATCAATCCTCGGCATCGGGTAGCGGTTCTTCACTGTCACCCGGTTCAGCTTCCTGTAATCGATGCACATCCTCAAGGCTCCACCCTTCTTCTTCACGAAAAGGGCGGGCGCTCCCCACGGAGATACGCTCGGGCGGATGAAACCCTTCTGCTGCAGTTCTTCGAGTTGTCGCTTTAGCTCGACCAACTCGGCTGGCGCAAACCGATACGGCGTCATCGAGATCGGCGCCGTACCCGAGATCAGATCGATCTTGAACTCCACCTCTCGCGGTGGTGGCAAGCCTGATAGTTCCTCCGGGAAGACCTCCGTGAACTCACGCACTACCCTCGGTAGCTCACTGCTACTCTGCACGATCTCTGCCTCAGATCCCGTAGTCAAGGCGGATAAGAGAACTCCGCTCTTGCTACCCAAAACACACGTGATCACCCTATCACCTGACCTCACTGTCACCTGACGTCGATAGCAGTCGATCGTCGCTCGATACCTCGCGAGCCAGTCCATACCAAGAATCACGTCAAAGGCGTTCATGTCAAGAACGAGTAAGTCACCAAGACAAGGGCAATCTGCCACCCTAATCGCACAGTCTCTACAAACGGTGCTCAACACCACCTCACCCGTAGCCGGGGTCTCCAAACAAAGGGGTCGACTCAAAGTCTCCACCCGCAAACCCAAGGAAGAAGCAATAGACGAAGATATGAACGAATGGGAATCTCCCGTATCCGATAATTTATTTGTGCTGGAATTTATTAAGCTTGGAGTGGTCCCCACATGGACATGTGTCCATGCTTGCTTGGAAGGGAAGAAATGAGGGTAATTCGACCTTTTTGCCCTTACTGGGTAAACTAGAGAAGAGATAAGGCAAGGGGCAATTGGGTCAATTGATTATTGGGTTAAAGGCACAAAAATGAGAAGAAATCAGCTCATTTGAGCATTGATGGCTGATTTTTGAGAGAGAGAAAAGGGGAGAGAAAACCTTGGAAGCTTGAGGAGGAAAAGGATATATTTTGGCCTTGGTTTCTACTCAAATCTCTTTAAAAACAAGAAATTCTTCTTCTACACTCCATTTCCAAGGTAATCATCTAACTCTTTTTCGTTTTTGGTGGATTGTGGTTCATGGGTTTGAAGAGAAATGAAGAACAATGGTTGGGTTTGAAGCTTTAATGGTAGATGATGATTTTTAGAGAAGAAAATGAGTTAGATGATTGGTTTTAGTTGGGATTTGAGTAGTTTTGATGGAACCCCCTTGTGGGTAGTGATTTGCTAAGGCTTTGGGTCTGTTTTGGAGTATTGAGGATTCATCAATGGAGGTTTTGAGAAGATTTTCGCAGAAAACGAAGTTGGTCTGATACGGAACGGGGCACGGAGGGGGCCTTGTTCCGGCACAGAACGCCGCACGGACCGTGTCAGGTTCGGGCACGGAGTGCTGCACGGACTGGGCCAGGATCCGGCACGGTATGCAGCAGGACCGTGCCTGGTTCCTGGCCGGCGTGCCGCACGGACCGTGTCTGGTTCCGGGCCGGTTTGTGGCACCCGCCGGGTCTAGATCCGGGCCGGTCTGTGGCACGGGTCGGTTCGGGTACCAGGCCGGTACACTGCACGGGCCGGGTCGGATTCCGGGCCAGTGGGCCATCTGAATTGGTCCTCGTTTCGGCCCATTTCCCGTTTTAGCCTATGTTGGACTTTCGGGCTTAATTCAGTTATTTCTCGTTCTTATCGCAACTGAATTAGTTTTGAATCCAGTATTTAATTGTGATCCAAGGCTTCGGACCCGAGATCGACGGAGGAGGAGACCCGAGGACATTGTGAAGTGGAGGAGGAGACCCGAGGACATCGTGAAGTGGAGGAGGAAGCGAGCCAGGATGTCAGCAGTTAGGAGTTGAGTTCGTTTTACTTTTGAGGTAGGGAACGTAGCGAATACCGGTTTAATTACGGAAAGTTACTAGTATACATGTAGGTTAATAATATTAATCGGGATGGTCCAAGCTCGCATATAGGATGTGATTCACTAGAATAACCGCTTTCAATTATATTAGTAAACGGACGAGTCCTACTTTTCATGTAGGATGTGATTCACTAGAATAATCGCCTTCAATTCTTGGGAAATTTCCGTGCTGGTAGAATGGCCATGTCGAGCCTTAGGGTTGCGTGTTGATTGATGCCATGATCTTCGATTGAGATGCATGATGTGTGACTTAGTGTCGATAAGATTAAGAACCTTGTTATGATATACTCGGTGTAGCATGTTGTGGCTATGTGTGGGCAAGTGTGCCGTGTTTGATGTGATGTGAATTTTTGGTTGTGATATGATCGGGTGAGTGATAGACTGATTGTGTGTTATGGTGAGTTGGCTCGGTTGGTACACCGTGGTCGAACTACGACATTATGATGCGTGTTATTCTCTTGATGTGTGTTCCAAGAGGGGTTGTGTCCGGCAGAATACCTACACTGAGAGAGTACGCCGGTGTAGAGTATCGAGGACGAGGACGGTTCAACCATTGCCCCGATGCTATGAGGTCCGGGAAGGCCCACGACCAAGGTATATGCCGGTCCATTATGCGTGAGGCCCTGAGTCTCCGTGACGGGAAGACATCCGACTGAATGTATTGTCGGTCAGGTATGTTACCCCGAGTCTCGGTGAAGGGAAGATGTCGGGACCGATGCTCTGTGTTCCGGTACGATATAAGTGGGACGGGCTGTGATAGTCGGTGTTGTTCAGGACGGTTGCACTAAGTTATGTATTGTTCTGCTGTGTGTGTTGTGCGTGCTGATTGGCTTGGTGCGTTGTATTAATTGTGATTTCGATCTTGTGAGGGTGATTAGTGGTTGGTAGTTGTTCCGTGATTGTTGTTGATTGCTATGCTTTGCTAGTATGCCCTAATTGGATGGTTACTCGTGGTATTGAACTGATGTTCATAACCTTAACTACTTTTCCTACTGAGCGAAAGCTCACCCCTTTACCTTGTTGTCTTTCAGGTGTTGAGCGGGATGTGTACTAGCGGGATGCTCGATGCTTGGGAGCTAGCGAGGGTCCTAGGCTAGATTGTTTAGTGACGTACTGTTTACCTTTTTCATACTCTTTTACTATGTACCTTTTACCGAGCTGTTGACTCGTGTTATTAGTTGGAGATTTAAAACAATTATTTGAGACTCGTTTTGATATTAAATTGTTTTATTTATTATTTATTTAAGTTCACGTCTCGAGTCCGGTCAAAACTGGATTTGAGACGTGACATGAGTTCTTATCAGTAACATGAGTATTACTTAGGACTAAGAGGGCAACATTTGAAAAAGGATTATGCAAATCCTTAACTGTAACACTATACAAAATCTCAAAAACTACACAAGTTATGAAAACCAAGACTGTTTTAATTGCTCTCGTCTACCCTAGCCACCAGGGTTCTTCCTTACCCTTGCCACCAGGGTTCAGCCACCATCATCGAGCATCGCCGCCGTCTATATCAACTGCTTCGTCTCCCTCGTTGCTGCCTCTCACCGTCAGCGCCGCTGCGTTTCCACACCGAGGCCTCGTTCTCTCGTCGCGCCGCCGGCCTGCATCGAGTCCTCTCGCTGCTCCATCGCCCCCGTCGCCATTTCCAGCCGTTCCTCATCCTCTTTCGGCTACCCAGCCCCAGATCTGCCCCTACACGCTCGCTTCGCATCGGAAATGGGTTCATCCGGTCAGAACCACCCTCCGTCCGACATGCAACTACAGCACGGCCTCCCGCCTATCGTGCTCGGATCCATCCCCGACGATCTATCAATGGTGACGGCGATGCAGCCGCCCTCCCTTCCAGATCCCGAGCAACAGACGTCCCCGCTCGCCCTAAAGGACAAGCCGGGGTCGGGTTACGTCGATATTGCAGCTGGTGGGCCACCAGTGATTTCCCGGCTCCAGGACGGCCGGAAGGTGGTGCCGCCGGACATGGAACGTGACCGTCTCTCCATGCTCCGCCTTCCACCTCCCACGAAGGAAGGTAACCCTGACTTTCTGCAGGACCGGATCGATATAGATTTTGGAGAATGGCGGAAGGTGTTATCGGCCGCTCCTCGAGGCCGTCTCTCTCTCCCTCGACATGCGGATCGGCCGGAGGAGGAAAATACCAGTCATCGGCCGGAGATGGGCAGCTCCAGTCGTATGCTGGTCCGGCTCTCGGACATGCATCCTCGGCGCGCAGATGGGCGAGGACTGACGGAGGACCTCTCATCTCGCATCGCTCCGGTCCCGGACTGGGAGGGCGACGATGAGGAGATTGTGGTCTCAGAGGAGGGCGTTCCTTTGTTCACAAAGGGAACATACCAATTTTCTCTCGCGGCTAGGGTTGCTGGTGATCGGATCTATAACCAGCATACAGTCTGCGCGATGATGCTTCAGAAATGGAAGGTGACGGGCATTCAGGTGGAGTTTATGTCACCAGAAGTCGCGGGCTATCACTTCCCATCCGAGGAGTCAATGGAGAATGTCCGCCACCGGGGTCCTTGGAGCTTCAAAGGGTACCCCCTCTTGTTGGAGCCCCTCAAGCAGTTCATCCGGGCCACGGATATCCAGTTCCATCACGTGGAAATTGGGGTCCGGGCGCTCAACATCCCGGGAAAGGCCAGGAATGATTACGTTCGTGGTCTCATCGCTGCCAGTATTGGTACCTTGGTCCCGGCGGCCCCAATCCCGTTTGCTAGTCGGGAGGACCTGTTCCTCTAGCTCAGGGTTCAGATGGAATTACAACGACCTCTTCGACGGAGACTTCGCCTTCGATTCCCAGGTACTACGACCTCTGAGATAATTGACCTGCAGTATGAAAGAATAGTCGATTTCTGTCGCAGGTGTGGAATGGTAACCCACAGGATCTCGGGATGCACGACCCTGCTGTCGGGGATCGGTCGGGAGGAGGTTTGGTATGACCGTTCTATCCTGGTCCCGAACCAGATGAATGTGGATAGGTTGCTGGAGAGGGTATGGAATACTCCTCCCCCTGCGACCCATACATCCATCACCTATCTGCTGGGCGACATGTCCCTGAATCCGATGATCCGATCCCGGGAGATTATGATGGGTGAACAGGTACCCGGATCAGTCCAGTCGAAGTCTGATTATCTGGCTAAGGTTACCCCAAGAGGGATAACCACATTGTTACAAGAGGGAGTGCACCGTGTCTCTGGACCGCCACCGGGCTTTACAAAGCCTGATAATCTGGCGAATGTCCAGCTGGCTGAGGAGCTGGTGGCCCGAGATGGACCCGCTGATCCTGAAATGACCCGAGAAGGGAAGTAGAAGGACCCGCAGGGGCAACAGAAAGATCCCCAGCCTGGACTGGGATATCATATAGATCCCCAGGCTGGTCTGGGGAAAGGAGGGCCCAGCCGTGGTAAGGGTAAGATGCCAACCAGGAAGACAAGGGGCGGTTCCCTTTATGATCGTCCACCGGAAGTGAGGAAGCAGCAGGAAGAATCGTCTCCCCAACATCACACACCAGCCCAATTCTATCTGGAGACGGAGGGGGCAGACCAGCCGGAGGCACAGGTGTCTCCAATGCATGAATGAACCGACCCAGAAGAGGTGGGTGGAGTCGTCACCAGACTATACCTACAGACCCGGGGCAGCCGATACTGGGAGGTCCCGGGCAGCCTGCACAATCAGCAAACTTTATTTTTATGCACAATGATTATCTGTTTTATGCTTGGAACTTTTTGTCCTCTGCTTGTTTTAGGACTATTTCTTTTATGTCTCTTTATATTGGGACGGTTGTAAGGAGTTGGCTCAGTGTTGTGCCTACGAAGCAAAGTGGGCTATTATTATGGGTCCATGAGCGCCGGGCTTGCTACGGTCGACCCGGACAAAAATCTAGAACCCGAGGCGGTCACGCCTCACCCTACTTAATTACCATTTGGTATTAATGAATTCTCCGGTTACCCGTTTCAAGAAAAAAAAATCTCAAAAACTAACTTATCTCTATCTCGAGGACTGTTCAACGTCTCTTCCAACTCCGCCAAAAAAAATCCCGAAAAATGTGTTATCGGTATGGCCTGTTATTCTAGCGAACAAACTCCAAATCTAGCGAAGAAAGTTTGGAATTTCGATTAACCAGAACATAGGCCCTGTTAAAAATGTCATCTGCAGATTCGTATCACAATGAACCTTTAACAATGCGCCCAAAGAGGATCCTATAGCTTGACAAGATTCAAATGAACGCTCTTGAAAGGGTAAGACTTCTATAGTCAGCCACTGAAAAATACCTCTGATAGTGAAAAGTGCTCCTGAATGGCTCAAAGTATCAAACCAAGCAAGAAGATGTTATTTTCAAACGCTCTTAGCACCAAGTTTCCCAAACCATTTGATGTTAAAAAATCAATTAAATGTTGCATAGGGCATAATTTATGACAAAGCACCAAGATCCTTGAGATGGCCATGGATTTCAAACCCTCAATATTTCTTCTTTTGATCACAAGCTTCTGATGATTCTGTATTTTCAGTTATTCTGCTTTCGTAGAAGGAGAACAATCATTAAAAATTAACCAGGTGATATAGTGGACAAAGAAGGAGAACAATGTTTAGACTTTTTCGAAGCTTCCTGTTTCTTTTCAGTAGGCTTCACTTTTGGAACCCAAATCTTAAACGGGAAAGAATAAGATGTCTTCTCCGGCCAAGGTTTGACTACTAAGAGAGAGTCTCGCGCCACCTTCAACTAGTGTTTGGTGTTGATAAAACTAGGGTGTTTGTGTTGATAAAATTAATACTCGGTTTTGATAAAATTAGTGTTCAATATAACTAAAAATAACCCTGATATAACATTTTTTCGGATTTCAAAATATATCCATCACTAGTCTTAATAAACAAGTTTGAAGCTAATCAGAGTTCAAATGAAAAAATAATGATTAAATTAATAAATTGATCAAGAAAAAGTACTATTATAGTTTTACTAAAAAAATCCACATACTTTTTTTTGAAACGGGTAACCAAAGACTTTCATTAATACCAATAGGTAGTCAAACAAAGCAGGGACGTGATTGTCCCGGGTTCCAGATATATGTCCGAGCCGACCGTAGAAGGCCCGGTGCTCATGGACCCATAAAAAAGCCTACTTGAAATCGTAGGCAGAAACTCGAGACAACTCCTTACCAGCGTCTCAAAACAGCGAGACGGGAAATGTAAAATCCTAAGCAACACAAGAAATAAATTGTTCCAGAAATAAAGTAAATAACGAGAAAACAGGTAAAATAACTGAGCTGTTGTTGCAGGCTACCCGGGACCTCCCAGCACTGGTTGTCCCGGGTCTGTAGGTATAGTCCGACATCGACTCCACCCACCCCTGCCGGGTCGGGTCATCCCTGCATCGAAGGCTTCTCTGCCTCCGTCTGCTTCACCTGGTCCTCCTTAGTGATCATCAACGGGTGGTGATCGTTCCAGTAGATCTCGGCCTCCGGGGGCTTCGATCTCTCAAGCTCAGGGGACATGCGATACGACCACAAGGGCGGGAGAACTCGGTCGTGCATAGGCCGATCGCCACGTTGGTGCTTGGCCACTGAATCCGGCGTCCAAGGGGACCTAGGACGCACTCCAGCGTGGTGGCGACGTGAAACGTGGAGAGCCATATCTGTTTTGGGGAAGGTAACGAGGCGGAGGAGGACGTCGGCGTGGTTGTTGGTGACGGCGGCGTCGATCGGATCTGACGAACGGTGGTTGTTGACGAACGGTGGCGGCGTGGTTGTTGGCGAACGGTGGCGGCGACGAGGGCGAGGAGGCCAGAGAAGGGCGGCGGTGGTGATGGGAGAGGAAGGTAACGGCGGCGGCGGCGAACCCTAAGTACGGTAGAGAGGAACCTCACTTGGAGGTGTGTGGAGATCTTTTTTAACAGTTTAAAATCCACTTACTTAAATGTATTGTGTTTTTGAAGATATAAAATCAGTTAGTCACTTGTTTCAATTTATCATCTCATTCATTTATTTATTAAATAGATTATCAAGATGACTTTTTATGGGTTTTCGGATAAGGGGTGGTATTTAATAGATTTTATCTCTGTAAATGAATCAAATTGAGCAGGAATTTATCCAGATGGATTTATTCGGCTCAAACAAGTCGAAAGAGGTATAAATAATTAAGTTTGTATTGGATTCAACTTAATTCATTTAAGTATTATCATGAACAATAATAAAAGCTAAAATTAATTAATAAAAGCAATAGGTTTGACCTCGATTCGTTCATCAAACGTTAATTTCAATTTTAAATCAAATTTAATATAAAAATGAAAAATTAAATTGGAAGGAGTCGTCTTTGCTTGAGGCATGTCTAAAGACCCAAAGCCTTTAAAGTTTGTTCAAACTCTCTCCTCTCCCTTCATTCTACATCTCATAATCCTCCCCTCCGGTCTTCATGGCTTCCCATTACCAATCTCCACTAACGGCAGAGCTCTAGCCTCTCACCTCACCATACTCCACAAACCACAATTCCCGTCCTCAATCACCACCTCCATCTCCCAGACATCCTTTCACAAACGCCTTACCAGTCGCCCCTTAGCATTTACGACCACCAGTTCTACCGCTTGTCCATAAGAAGCACAACAATGGAAACACAGGATCCACCCGTGGTAGCCCGACCACGGATTCGTCGGGCACCACCATCCCTTAGTCGACAAGAACGACGAAGTACCGATGGAGGACTTTCTGCCTATGCCACCCCCTCGTGCCCTGTCGCAAATCTGAAGACCTTGGTGGGAGAGAACCACTACCCAATGCCACCACTATTTGTAAGAGGGAACAAGTACTCATGATAGACTCAGGACTCAGGGTATGGCGCGATACTATAGAGGTTGCCCGACCTTGACCTCCCCCCACCCCCCCCCCCCCCCCCCCCCCACCTCACCAGAACCATATCCTCAGAGGTGACTGAGAATGCCCGGACTCACCGCCATTCACGGGAATATCAAGATCCCTCCAATGACCATTTAGGAGAGCTCGACCGTGTAAATGTTTGTGTGCCACGCCATGTCGAATCCCTACCATGGACAATGATTGTCCAGTGAGTAAGGATAATCGAAGTACCGGTTAGTCGGACACGTGGACCACAAACCACCCGCCCAATACCGAGGGTACGAAAGATGCTCCTTAGGACCCGTTTCATCATGGATACACGACCTAGTAGGCGAAGGCCTACCAGACCCATTTCCAAGAGAGGAACTACTGCCACCTTATAGTTTACCCAAGGGCTCATGACGATGGTCGAACTCAGATCAATCAAGGATTTCCCCTCTCCGAGTCCTCATCCACTTCTCGAACCGATAGATCGGGTAGTATTATGAAAGAAGAACAAGGCAAAAACTCTGGTGACAGGGTTAGTGACTTCAGTGGAGTGAAAGCGAGGCCTCAATCCCAACCTCCCTGGCTATGAAGACAACTTAGTGGCAATACGGGGTGTAATAGAGGAGGCACACCTCGCCCCCCATGGGACAGTCCCCAATTGTTCCTCAGTCTCCTTCATTCTCTAGCATACTCCTTAGAAGACTGTTAAGATATAACAGGTCAGCCCAAGTCGAGATGGGGATTGTCTCCTAGATATCTTGCGCTTCCCTCTATTGGAATAAGGATCCACCCCTAGTTTTCTATTTAATAGATCCGGGATTAGTATTTCGGCTACCACCGAAATTATGCCTCATTCTTTTCCTTTCCACGTTTCCATATGATACTTGTGATCCTACCTTTTATTATCAATAAAAATAGTTCGCTTGTTATGAAAATTCAACTCGTCCTCTACCCTACAAATATGATGCTAACCTTCGATATGTTATTGAAAATGTTTTTTTTTCTGGTCCACCATTAATTTACATATAAGGATTTGTTTTGGAATTCAGATACAAAATAAGATGGGGTTTTGTAAGTAGTGTAGTTTAAGATCACGTACAACGTGTCATTTTTGCGATTCCGAATCCTAACAATAGGACTAAGCAATTTATAAAACCGATGAGGATGGGAATTCATGGTTTGTAGGATAAAGGGTAGTTTTTAGTATATGTTGTCTCTATAAATGAACCAAATTGAGTATGAATTTATTCGGACGGATTTATTCGTCTATGTCAAGTTGGAACAATATAAATAATTAAATTTGTACAGGATTCAATGTAATTCGTTTGAAATTTACAAAGAACACACAATAATCAGCTCACAAATGGCGTAGTACAAGGGTGTGGTTTGTCCTAGGACACAAAACGCAACAGTTTGATTAAGAGTTTGTGAGTCCCGTCAATTGCTCTTTAAGTCATTTGCTTCTCAAGACGGTTGTATTTTGGTTTAGGATCAAGAGAGGGCTCTTATTGTAATCGTTTTCTTGATTTTCTTTATTTTTTTATCATCTCCTCCGAGAATTCATCTTTCAACAATTATTGCATGTATCATAAAAGAGTTTGTATTTTTTTTTAGAGTAAACGAGGTAATATTATTAAAGATCGGCAATCAACACATGGAGAAGAGGTTCGGGGATAAAAACCCCTTGCCAGTTCCAAACAGGGGATGAACAAGCCGCCCAGGCAAGCCAATGAGTTGGTTTGTTCGTTGTTGGTTTAACGAAATCGAGGTGCACGTCCTCGAGTTTTAATAAAAGGGAAATATAATCGTTCACGACTATCCCTAATGGGGAGGGTGAATTCCTCCCTTTGTTGATGATATCCACTATGACTTTGCAGTCACTCCTGATGGAGACCTTCTGTCTTGGTTCTTGATCCACCCATTGCAGTGTTAGTCTTAGTGCCCATAGTTCAATCCTAAATGTCCAAATGTATATATCATCGTTAGCAATAAAATTAAAGCGGCTTTATATTACTTATGTGTTGGAGTAATATATCGATGTGTGCTCTGATCTATGCCCACCATGCGAATAGAACCATAGATCGAGATAGATCACACTCGATGGGTCCCTAGTCAAAAAAGCTTCACTAGAAGCGACCAGTATGAAAGATGGCTCTTTATGGCTTACGTTCTGTTAGTCATTGGAATGGGATTCCGGAGTCTGATCATAGATATCATGTGGGACATGATATTGGACGACCCGCCCTGAATATGTGCCATAGATTAAGTCATGAACATATTCAGTGTCGTAGCTTGTCATGTATCCTTAGACCAAGGAGTCTTTGTGATCGCTATGTAGTCAACAACTGAGTTTGACCTGAGCCTAACGTTGTCCGTAACAGGGCTTCCATAACGGCCAGGATTGGCTTGGGGACGGGCTACATGAGTGACACGAAAGGCGGCTAAGGGATTTATCCCTCATACTGAGGTATGGGAAAGATATCGGTTCTCGGCCGCTTGATCGAGAGTGACTGAAAGAATAGCATGGCCATGCACATGATACTGGGTATCATATCTTCAGTCATCTCACATATCAAGGAACGGTGATTGAGAATAATAAGGATGACGGCTCTATGCCTTATCTCAATCAGGATATCGGAGATAAAAGGATAATGACAGGGATGACGGAAAGGTTAGAATCGACAGGGTCGATTCGTTATGCAGTGTCAGGCAATACTAAAGTCTTGTTAGTTGCCACTTAAATAGGATCAAGTAAAATGGGATTTTACGTTGATCTATTGACATGCATAAACCTAAGGGTCACACCGGAGAATGAAACTCATTGACACATTTATGGAGAATGGCCAAAAGGGAGTTGTCTCGGGACATGAACAAAACTGGGTTTTGAGTCATGTGCCCGTAAGTGAATAGGACTTTACGGATCAAGACAAGGCTTGGAGTCTTGGGATTGATCGTGTCGGATAATGTTGGACATTTCCGGTATGGAAGGCTTGGAGGCGATGAGCGAATCACGAGACCTCGTTGGAAATGGCCACGGGCCATGTTCCAAGAGGCCCATGAAAGGCCCATGCAACCAAGGCCCATGGAACTAATTAATCAAGTCTTGATTAATTAGTACTAAGTAAGGAAGACACGGATTAAGGTGTTGGTGATTCACCACCTAACCCAATCTTGTCTAGCCATACTTTGTCCTATTTACACCTTACTTGACACCATACTTGTCCCATGCCTTTAGTTGGAGAAGTATGGGTTTTGTTATGTTTAAGTCATCTTTTTTCAACATAACAAACACAAGACAAGAATAGGAAACACATTTTCTCTCCCTCTTCCATGGCCATTTCGGGTTTGGCTAGTTTCCACCTCCATTTTTGTGTTCCTGAGTCATCAAAGAGAAGAACTACGTGGCTTTGATTCCCATGTGGATACGTAGGCGTCTTGGAGACTCAAGCCAATCATTCGTTAACCGGTGTTCTTGTTTTGGTAAGAAATAGTGCTGCATTTTTCTCTTGTGAATCCATTCTCTGTTAGTTGTTTCATGGTTTAATCGTCTCTTGGTTTTCATTGATTTTCCGCTGCGAGTTGGTTCATCTCCAACCATACCTCGAGACACAACAGTGGTATCAGAGCCGTGCTACCTTTGGGATTCACAAGACGGTGTTCAAAGTTTCGGTTTTGCTTGAAAGTTTCGTTTTTGGCATGTTGTTTTGCTAAATTGTTTCATAACATGTTTTAAATTATTGTTTATGGATTTAATGCATGTAAAATGAATTTTTGAAAATTATTTCAAATCTGGAAATTTTGAAAAAAATTTGATTTTTCGGGTCTCGGGAGCGGGACTCTCGGGGAGCCGAAACCGGGACCGAACGGGGCTCCGTTGGACGAAGCTAGGCCAAGCATGACCATTGGATGGTTGATATGCTAAGGCTAAACCGTTTTTTTATTTATGACGAGTTTGGAACCGTCATGACGAAATCGAAGATCAAATGTTCAAAAGTTTCATTTTTGAACGGTTTCGATAAACCGAGCATCAAAAATTTTCGAAACTTGGCTATTAAATAAAACCGGAAAATCACATGATGTTTGATAACATGATTGTTTGATAACACAATGTGTGATGTGATGTTGGCATGGTGTACATAATAGCCCCGAGCTCGATTTAATTATTTATCGCTTTTCACGGCCTGCGAGTCGTTAGAGTTAGCGTGTAATTATTCTTTCAAGGTGTGGTCGGCGAACCACTTGTTTGTAATATTTATTTATTCCCGACCTGCGTGTCGTGTATTAAATTGTAATATTTTACTCAAGACGAAGAAAAGGCGAAAAGGTCATTTGGTGGCTTTTCGGGTGTTGGCATCGGCTCGGAGTCTGTGGAGTTCAAGAAGCTAGTGGGAGTTAGTTTAGGGGGCTATTATGTGCACATTTATTGTTTTATGCTTGGTTTAGTTTATGCATGATTAATTCTATGTGTTTTAGAATTGCATGCTTGACTTTATTTACCGAGCATATCACCTCACATGCAAAGATAAAATTGGAATTTTAATCCTTGTGTGTGAGCCCTTAGAATCGTCATTACATTGGATGTAGTTGACGGGTTTGAAGGAAGAATTACATTGGATGTAATTTGAGGCATCATTGCATTTGGAATGTAGTTGATGTGCTCATCGCATCTAGGATGTGTCAAAGTTTTAAACACAACCGGACAAGTAAAAATGGGTCATGTCTGATACCTCCCAATTATCAACACCTTACTACCTCCCCGTCCTATGGGTGTCGTGCGCATTAGCGGAGCATCCATGGGAAAGCGGGGTAGTAGGTTTGGACGACATATGTGGGTGTCGTGCGCCTTAGCGGAGCACCTACATATTGGCGGGTCATAGTTTAAAATTGGTGGACCCGACTACGATTCTCAGCTAGGGTATCAGATAGGGTAAGCCGTGTACTTAAGTACATACCCTAGCCAAGAGTCACATTGGATGTGATTGGACGGGGTCCTACCTACATAGCTCGATTGAGTGGTGAGCCTTCGTTCAGCTTGATCGAGTGAATCAAGGATCTTGGTTTTAGATTCTAAAGGTATAGAATCAATTGTTGGTGTTTAAGCTTGATCTTCATAAAATTTATTCAGTTTACTGATTGAATTTTATCTGTTGTAGATCAAATGGCAAATTCAGCGAACATTAATAGTTAGTCATTAAAAACCATTCTTGACAGGGTCAAACTAAATGGGACAAACTATTTGGACTGGTACAGAATTTTGAGGATAGTCCTCAAGTCTGAACGCAAAGAATATGTCCTTGACAAGGCAGTCTCTAAGACCATATCAAAGTTACATGAAGTGTCATTAACTGCTGAGAAGAATATATCAGGGATCTGGGATCCAAGGATATTATGATGGTCAACAAGGGAATTAGAAGTGGCAAGGGCGGGGTCCATGCGCACTTGGCAGGAAAGATGAGACACTTGAGAATGTCTGCTTCTACTGCCAACAGCCTGGTCAGTGGAACCGGGATTACAGGAAGTTTACGGCTGATCTGAAGAAGGGCAGTGGGACTGCGCCTTCATCAAATAGCCTGGATGATCTGAAGAAAGGCAGTAGGACTGCGCCTTCATCAGGAAACCTGGATGATCTAAGGAAGGGCGGTGGGACCGTTCCTTCATCCGGTATTAACTCTATAGAGCTACATCTCTCTACTTCCAAAGATTCATGGGTATTAGATACCAGGACTGAATCTCACACATCCACTAATATATGGTGGGTGAAAGTAGGAGAGGTTTGGAAAGCACGAAGTGGACCTCAGAGTTGTGGCAACTGCTGTAGGATCCATGAGTCTTGCTTTGCCAAGTGGCCTTGTCTTAGTATTGTATAATGTATATTGCATACCTACTTTTAGTAGGAATATTATATCTGTATCCGTGTTTGACAAGGAAGGATATAATGTTAATATTGGAAATTGAGTTTTCAATGTTATATGCAATGATATGTTTTATAGCTGTACTGACTTGGTTGAAGGATTGTACATATTAGATATGGGTAACAATGCCTCAAGTTCTATATATTACGTTAATACCAAGAGGTCTAAATCCAGCGATTTAAACCTAACTCTGTTATGGCACTGTCATTTGGGTCGCATAAACAAGAAGCGCCTATCGGCACTTCAGAAGTGCGGGCTTTCAGGTTTATTCGAATTCCATTCGATTGATAGGTGCAAGGTTTGTTTGATGGGAAAAATGACTAAAGTGCCCTTTTATCGATCACAATGAAAGGGCGGGTGAATTATTGGGGCTGATACACTCGAATGTGTGTAGACCAATAAGTTCACTTGCCGGGAGGGGTTTTAGCTACTTTATCACATTTACTGATGATTACAGTAAATATGGTTATGTCTATTCGCTGAGACATAAGTCTGAAGCTTTTGATAAATTCAAAGAGTTTAAGACTAAAGTAAAAAACCAGCTCGACAAAGGTATTAAGGTACTTCGATTGGATCGAGGTGGAAAATACTTGACCACAGAGTTATTAGATCATCTAAAAGAGAATGAGATCCTTTTGGAATGGACTCCTCCTGTGACACTGTAGATGAAAGGTGTAGCCAAACGGAGAAATCGGACATTGTTAGACAATGATCCGTTCCATTATTAAGTGGGCTGATTTCCCAATCTCTTTCTGGGATTATGCTCTAGAGACGACCGCATTCATAGTGAATCGGGCTTCGACGAACGATGTGGAAGGGATACTATTTTAAAATGGTACGAGATGATACCCGCTTTGTCCTTCCTAAAGATTTGTGGTTGCGAGGCTTATGTGAAACATTCGGTTTCGACTAAGCTCGAACCAAGATCTGAGATATGCACCTTCGTGTGGTATCCCAAAGCAATAAGGGGATACTACTTCTACAATCCCAGTGAGAACATGGTGTTCGTCGCATGGGGTGGGGTCTTTATGGAAAAGGAGTTTTGTTTCCAAAGACGTCATTGAGAGGACTGTGCATCTCGAAGAAATTCAGGATGGTACAGATCTGTCTAAACCAATTGGCAACCCTGTAGAAAGGAGCCAGAGATTGTCGTAGAGTAAGAACCAATTCCTGTTACAATTCCGGAAGGTCCAAGACGATTTGAAAGGATCAATCTTCCACCTCCAAGATATGGTATCCGGAGGTGACAATGAAGTCATGGTGGATCACGATGATCCAACCACCTTTCAGGAAGTCGTGGATGGGCCCAACTCCGAGTTATGGCTGGGAGCCATGAGGGAGGAAATGCAATCCATGTCGGACAACCGAGTTTGGGAACCGGTTGATCCCATCAATGGTGTTCGGACCATCGGATGCAAATGGATCTTCAAGGTGAAGATGGACATGGACGTCAACCCTCTGACCTACAAAGCTCAACTGGTGGCGAAAGGTTATAGGCATGGATTGACTATGAGGAAACCTTCTCCTTAGTGGCTATGGTCAAAATCGATCCAAATTCTTCTTGACATAACTGCGTATTATAATTACGAGATATGGCAAGTGGATGTCAAAACCGCTTTCCTAAATGGAAATTTGACTGAGTACGTTTGTATGTCAAGGCCCAAAGGTTTTGACGATCCGAAGAATAAAGGAAAGATTTATAAGTTGTTGAAATCCATTTATGGATTGAAACGAACTTCTCGGAGTTGGATCCTTCGTTTTGATGAAGCTGTAATTGGATTTGGCTTAATCAAGAACGAGGATGAATCTTGCGTTTATAAGAAGGCTAGTGGGAGCAAGATTACCTTTCTGGTTCTCATTGAAAACGACATCCCAACCTTGCACGAGACTAAAGCTTGGTTGAGGAAGTGTTTTTCAATAAATGACTTAGGCGATGTTTCTTATATCTTAGGGATTAAGACATGTAGAGATCGCACCAAGAGGGTCTTGGATTTAAGTCAGGGAACCTATGTGAACAAGGCATTAAGTAGGTTCTTAATGCTCGATTCAAAGAAAGTACTCTTACCCACTAGTCAAGGCATTTATCTCAGCAAGACTCGGTGTCCTAAGACAGCTGATGAGCTGAAAATGATGATGAGAATCCTATGCGCCTAGGGGCAGGATCGATCATATATGCCATGACATGTATGAGACCGGACGTCTCGTAAGCCTTATGTTGTACCAGTAGACATCATTCTAACCCAGGGGAAAGATGATGCTGAACTAGTCGTCGAAGGATGAGTAGACGCTAGTTTTCCAAGACAAATCCAGATGACTTTAGAAGTCAGTCAGGATATGTGTTTACGCTGAATGGCAGAGCTTTAGCTGGGAGAGCGTAAAGCAAGATACCATTGCCGAATCTACGACAGAGGCCAAGTACATGGATGCTGCAGAGGCAGCTAAGGAGGCTATGTGGATTTGGAAATTCATGGCAGGGCTGGGTGTAATTAAAAACCCATCCAGCCCGGTGAATCCATTTTGCGACAACACAAGGGCCATTGCGCATGCTAAAAGCCCAGATCGCATAACAAATCCAAACATGTACTTCGGCGTATCCACCTCATCAGAGAAATATTGAACTGAGGTGAAGTGAAGATAACATATATTGCAACAGATGATAACATAGCCAACCCTTTGACTAAGGCAGTGTCACTTCCTGAACATGTTAGACATGTAAAGTCGATGGGGACATATTGGAGTTTAGATTGGAACTAAGGCAAGTGGGAGATTGTTAGTCTTAGTGCCCATAGTTCAATCCTAAATGTCCAAATGTATATATCATCGTTAGCAATAAAATTAAAGCGGCTTTATATTACTTATGTGTTGGAGTAATATATCGATGTGTGCTCTGATCTATGCCCACCATGCGAATAGAATCATAGATCGAGATAGATCACACTCGATGGGTCCCTAGTCAACAAAGCTTCACTAGAAGCGACCAGTATGAAAGATGGCTCTTTATGGCTTACGTTCTATTAGTCATTGGAATGGGATTCCAGAGTCTGATCATAGATATCATGTGGGACATGATATTGGACGACCCGCCCTGAATATGTGCCATAGATTAAGTCATGAACATATTCTGTGTCGTAACTTGTCATGTATCCTTAGACCAAGGAGTCTTTGTGATCGCTATATAGTCAACAACTGAGTTTGACCTGAGCCTAACGTTGTCCGTAACAGGGCTTCCATAACGGCCAGGATTGGCTTGGGGACGGGCTACATGAGTGACACGAAAGGCGACTAAGGGATTTATCCCTCATACTAAGGTATGGGAAAGATATCGGTTCTCGGCCGCTTGATCGAGAGTGACTGAAAGAATAGCATGGCCATGCACATGATACTGGGTATCATATCTTCAGTCATCTCACATATCAAGGAACGGTGATTGAGAATAATAAGGATGACGACTCTATGCCTTATCTCAATCAGGATATCGGAGATAAAAGAATAATGACAGGGATGACGGAAAGGTTAGAATCGACAGGGTCGATTCGTTATGCAGTGTCAGGCAATACTAAAGTCTCGTTAGTTGCCACTTAAATAGGATCAAGTAAAATGAGATTTTACTTTGATCTATTGACATGCATAAACCTAAGGGTCACACCGGAGAATGAAACTCATTGACAAATTTATGGAGAATGGCCAAAAGGGAGTTGTCTCAGGACATGATCAAAACTGGGTTTTGAGTCATGTGCCCGTAAGTGAATAGGACTTTACGGATCAAGACAAGGCTTGGAGTCTTGGGACTGATCGTGTCGGATAATGTTGGACATTTCCGGTATGGAAGGCTTGGAGGCGATGAGCGAATCACGAGACCTCGTTGGAAATTGCCACGGGTCATGTTCCAAGAGGCCCATGAAAGGCCCATGCAACCAAGGCCCATGGAACTAAATAATCAAGTCTTGATTAATTAGTACTAAGTAAGCAAGACAAGGATTAAGGTGTTGGTGATTCACCACCTAACCCAATCTTGTCTTGCCATACTTTGTCCTATTTACACCTTACTTGACACCATACTTGTCCCATGCCTTTAGTTGGACAAGTATGGGTTTTGTTATGTTTAAGTCATCATTTTTCAACATAACAAACACAAGACAAGAATAGGAAACACATTTTCTCTCCCTCTTCCATGGCCATTTCGGGTTTGGCTAGTTTCCACCTCCATTTTTGTGTTCTTGAGTCCTCAAAGAGAAGAACTACGTGGCTTTGATTCCCATGTGGATACGTAGGCGTCTTGGAGACTCAAGCCAATCATTCGTTTACCGGTGTTCTTGTTTTGGTAAGAAATAGTGCTGAATTTTTCTCTTGTGAATCCAATCTTTGTTAGTTGTTTCATGGTTTAATCGTCTCTTGGTTTTCATTGATTTTCCGCTGCGAGTTGGTTCATCTCCAACCATACCTCGAGACACAACATGCAGAGCGTCCTTGATGGCATAGGCTTCTACCAATCCCTGGTTTGGAGGACCCCGAAAGGATTTGGATCTTGCTCGGAGTAGCTGTCTTGTGTCGTTTTTGTACGCCCAACCAATGCCTGCTTATCTAGATGTCTCAAAAAGGGCTTCGTCTGTGTTTAAAGTCATCGACCCCTCTGTAAGGTAGGTCTATCTATCTAGAGTTACCACCTCATTCTGAATTACTGACTGATATCTCTTTAAGGTACGTGTCTTTGCTTCCAGCCAACCCGTATGCAAGGTGCACGCCGTTTGTTTGATTGGTAAGGCAATTGTAGTTACATTCTCCCTAACCTTCTTGTTTCTGGCTTTCCATATTTCGCAAAGCAGACAACCCACTTCACCCCCTTTGCATGGGGGATAAAGATTAAGATTAAGGGTGTCGCTTAACCAAGTTTCCATGTCAAGGGGTTCATTGGAAAACTATAGACCACTGGGTTTCCAACACTCTGTCGCCACTAGGAAATTGACCAGCAGATGCATTTCCGATTCCAATCCAACCTGGCACATCAGAAACGAGCCTACCACATTCACTTGTCAAGTCCTCAGTCTAGGGTGACATGTAGGCATCATGTACACGTTCTCCAAAGAAAATTACAAATCTTTGGAAGGACATCTAGTCCCCAAATAGTCGTCCAAACGTTCGTTGATGTGATGGATCCAGATTACGTATGATTAAGAATACCATAAGCCGAACGAACCGAGTATTGACCTAATTGTTCCCCCGACTAATAAAAGGCATCTTTCAAACTCAAGGAGCTGGTTGACACGTCCACAATAGCCACCATACCTCTATCATTAAAAGATTTACCAAAAAGCTCCTTATCCAATTGTCTTGTTCCTGGTATCAGAAGGCTTGCTACGTTTAGATGATTCAGACCCGGTGATTCCGAGGAGATCCACGGATCCTTCCCAAAATCCACGGGTGGTGTCTCACCGAGGTGGCCGTCCCCGATCATATGGATCTTCTTGCTCATTGCTTGATGAGGTCTCGAGCTGAGAGGATACTCCTCCAAAAAAAATATGATTGTTTCCGTTCAAAGCTTACAAAGCCGAAGAGTTTGGAAACTACTTAGCTTTCAGGACTTTAGATACCAGGTTATTCTCATTCTTTGTTATCTTCCACAGTTGTTTCCCCAATAATGCAGTATTGAAATCATGGAGATTTAGGTTTCCTAGTCCTCCCACTTCTTTCGGCGGGAGAGTCGTTCCCACGATTGCTAGATGATAGGATTGTCACTTTTCCATGACGGCTTCCACCAAAAATGTGCCAGGGCTACATTGATCTTGTCAATGGTTCCTTAAGGGAGACCCATTACACTCATGACGTAGGTAGGAATAGATTGAAGAACTGACTTGACTAGAACTTCCTTGCCCGCTTCATTCAGCATCTTTCCATCCCATCTTTTTATCCTCTTTAAGATATGATTGAAAACATATTGGAGGCTCTATTTTCTATTGTGACCCATTAGGTTAGGAACCCCCAGATAGGGTGATGGTTCTATTAACTCCGGGATCCCTAATAGTTGAACTCCTTCTACTTGAGCATCTGGATGAGTATTAGAGATGAAGAACATGGATGATTTTTGAAGATTTACCATTTGACCCGACACCTCTTCAAAGAATTTGAGATAATTTCTGACCCTTCCCATCTTGATATGGGATGCCTTGCTGTAAACATAACAGGTATCCACAAAGAATAAATGAGTATGAGCTGGGGCCAACTGGGCGACTTTGAGTCCATGGATATAGCCCTAGCTCTCCGCCGTTTGGAGGAGATGGGCAAGTCCCTCCATACAAAAAAGGAATAGATAAGGAGATAGAGGGCTCCCTTTTCTGATTCCTCTCTCGGGTTGAACATACCCCCACTTGCTTACCTCCCGCCACAATGTTGTAGTTGACTGAGTAAGCACACCTTCTCAAGAGCTATATCCAATCTTCGCCAAAACCAAAGCCTCAGAACATGTCCAAAAGAAATTTCCACCCTACTCATGTCAAGTTTGAGGGCTACCCATCCTTCTCTCCCCATCTCTTTCCTTTCATAAAGTGCAGCGTCTTAAACGAGAGAATGATGTTGTCCTGTATAGCTCTTCCCGGAATAAAGGCTCCTTGTGATGGGCAGATAATCCTATCTAAAAGGGGTTTTAATCGATTTTCCGCCATTGTAGAGACAATCTTGAAAAGCACATTGCAAAGTGTTATTGGTCTCAAGTCTTTTAGACTCTTTGGGGCTTCCACCTTCGGAATCAAAACCAATATCGTGGCATTGAGGGAAGCCAAGATGTCCCCTCTTGCAAAAATGTTACGAACACAATTTGTGACATCCTCCCCTACCGTCGCCCAATACTTTTAGTAAAAGAACATATTTAAGCCATCCGGACCCGGGCCTTGTTGGGACCCATTGTAAACATCGCATCCCGCACTTCCTCCGAGGTAACGCTGGCCATCAGTAATTATTCTGAGTAGCCAATATTTTTTTTTGAAATTGAGGTAGCCAAGAACCATCCGACCTGACCCCTTTCTTGGAAAGACTTTTATAAAACGATAAAATATGGTCCCCTAGTCCCATGTCCTAGGTGAGAATCTTTCCTGCCCCATCATTAAGCTCTGACACTTTGTTGCATTTCAATCTTTGCGAAGCCGATGCCATAAAAAATTTGGTATTCTGGTCTCCTTTTATCAGCCAGTATTGTTTAGTCCTTTGTCTCTAAAATTGCCCTTTTTGTCCAAGGCACTAGTGAATTGGATTTGCATAGCTCGACGACGCCTGATACTACTTCGGTCAATTCTCCCATTTAGAATAAGAATGCCCCTTTCAAGTCTAAGTATCTTTCAAGTAAGTGCATTGTAAACATTCTTCCCCCAATTATTGAGAGCTTCCCCACTTCCTTTGTTTTGAGGAGGATTGGATGATTGTCCACGTCACCCCAACCATTCTTGACCAACAGTCCGCACTCTGGATCATTCGCCCATACATTCTCGCATCTGAATTGTTGGGAGGTGACAGTTTTGACTCTGGGTTTGGAGTGTAGAATAATCGGTAAGTGGTCCGGTGTAGATATACCCATATTATCCAGATGAGCATGTGGCCAAAGGCTTTGTAAGGTAGGTAAGATGATCGCTCTATCCAGTTGAACTTCCATCCTGGCCTCTAATTCACTCCCACTGAGCCATGGGCCATATCATTCAAACCTAAATCCAATAGAACGTTTCTAAAAGCTGTAATGAGTGCCTCGGGATACGACATGCCTTCCTTTTTTTCCTTCCGTTGGAGAATGCCATTAAAGTCCTCCATTAACACCCAATTATTTTCTACTCTATCATGCGACTCACCTAGAGCCCAGAGTATGTCCCAAGTCTAACATTTGAGTTCACGATTGGCTTCCCTGTAAATTCCTAAAAACTGAAAGATCTCCTGTCCATTTACAATGATATCCACGTCGGTAAATCTAGGTCCTGAATCCCGAAGCATGACTTGGACTTCATCCGTCCAAAGTATAATCAAACCCCCTTGAGGTCACTATATCAGGACTTTCATTCCACCCCCAAAAGCTGGTTGTAGTTTTGTATAACGCCAAATCCTAACTGTGTTGGAAAGGTGTTTACACGTCCGAACTGTGGCCACCTTTTCGTGACATGTCCTATACCAAAGGTCACCTTTTGTCACATGTCCTATACAAAAAGGTGGTTTTTTTGACAAGAAATGAAAAATGACACCAAAAAAAGTGTTTTTTTTGGTAAATTTATACCACCTACCTCTTGTCAAATTATACAAAAATTAAGAGGAAAAACCATCGAATGCGAATGTTATACCACTTTTTTGGTGTCATTTTTCAAGTTTTGTAAAAAAAACCACCTTTGGTATAGGACATGTCACGAAAAGGTGGCCACAGTTAGGACGTGAAAAACACCTTTCCAACACAGTTAGGATTCGGCGTTGTCCCTTATAGTTTCAGAGTGTCAACACGCCCCAATTTGCCTAGGGTTTCTTAGAGAAAAATAATTTGAGTTTTACATCGACATATAACCCCTTTCAAGTACTCCATTTAGGCCAATTTGCCTAAGCCCCTACAGTTCCACGCCAACATCTTCATGCCTAGGTAATTCCCTCGAACTCCCAAGACTTGAACATGACTTGGTCAACTCGGAGAAATTTGTGTCGGCCCGTCCCCGAGAGGCTTCGGTCCCTAAGACGTTGACCTTAGTTGATTCCAACTCTCCCCGAATACCCCACCAGCAACAGACGAAGGCGTACAAAAATCTCCCTTCTCCCCGTCTTCTCCGGTCACACGGATCGAAAAACACAGAAACAAAATCCCTCTCCCTAAACAACACAGATACGGCGAATATCCCCCACCTACGGCGAACAACACAACTGTCCGGTACAAAGGCGACCAAGACGGGGCTACAAAAACTTTGGGCCTCCAATTCCAATAAATCGGGGAAAAATAAATCAGAACGAGAATCGAAGGAGGAGAAACGGATACCTCCATTAGAAATAAAATGTCCCAAAATCGATCTCCGGCCTGAAGCTTGGACTCCCACCAATGGTCGTCTCCGTCTCGTGGCTCCATCTCCACCGAGCAAAGGAATCGCTTTGTCTTCACCCTCACCGGCTGGTTGAGGCCGGTGTTGGGTCTCGAGGTAGGGTAGGAAATGTGAATCAACTCGCAGCGGAATGACAAATAAAACCAAGAGACCATTAAAACCATAAATTAACTACCAAAGATTAGAATCACAAGAAAAAAACAGCATTTTCGTAGCAAAATAAGAACACCGGTAAAGAATGATTTCGCTTGAGTCTCCCAGATGCCTACGTATCCTCCTAGGAATCGAAGCCACTTAGTTCTTCTTATGAGGCCTCAAGAACAAAAAAATGGAGGAAGAACACAAGCTTGGCCGAAATTCTGGGGGGAGGAATAGAGAAGTTGTTCTTCCTGTTGTGTGTTGTGTCTTATTATGTTGAAAAGATGACTCTTAAGTCATCTTATCGCATCAACATAATAGAAAAATAGTAAATAAGACAAATGATGGTGTAAAGTAGATAGAAGTTGGTGGTAAGTTGGTGCATTGAATCACCAACTACCTAATCTAACTAGTTTAGTTAGATTCATTTAGTTAAGACTTAACTAGTTCGTTCCATGGGCCTTTGATGGCATGCGCCGCCCATGGACCTCGCGGGCGATGGCCCATGGCAATTCGCGATGAGGTCCCGTGATGCGCTCATCGCCTTTACGCCTTCCATCCCGGATATGTCCAACATTATCCGACGAGATCAATCCCAAAACTCCAAGTCTTGTCTGGATCCATAAAGTCCCAGTTACTTACGTGCACATGACTAAAGACCCAGTTTTGGTCATGCCCCGTGACAACTTCCGTCTTGGTCATTCTACATAAATGTGTTAATGAGTTTCATCCTCAAGTGTGCCCCTTAGGTTTATGCATGTCAATAGCTCAACGTAAACTCCCATTTGACTTGATCCTATATAAGTGGAAACTAACGAGACTTTAGTATTTTCTGACACTACATAACGAATCGACCCTGTCAATTCTAACATTTCCGTCGTCTATGTCACTATCCATTTATCTCCGATATCGTGATTGAGATAACGCATAGAGTCGTCATCCTTATTATTCTCAATCACTGTTCCTTAATATGTGAGGTGAGTGAATAAATGATACCTAGTATCATGTGCATGGCCATGCTATTGTTTCAGTCACTATCAATCAAGCGATCGAGAACCGATATCTTTTGCATACCTCAATAGGAGGGATAAATCCCTTAACCATTTTTTGAGTCACTCATGCAGCCCGTCCCCAAGCCAATCCTGACCGTTATGGAAGCCCTGTTACAGAAAACGTTAGGCTCTGGTCAAACTCAGTTTTTGACTACATAGTGATCACAAAAACTCCTTGGTCTAAGGATACATGATAAACTACGACACTGAATATGTTCATGCTTCAATCTATGGTACATATTCAAGGCGGGTCGTCCAATGTCATCTCCTACATGGTATCTATGATCAGACTCTTGAATCCCATTCTAATGACTAACAGAACGTAAGCCATAAAGAGCCATCTTCCATATTAGTGAAATCTAGTGAAGATTTGTTGACTAGGGACCCATCAAGTGTTCTATATCTCGATCTATGTTTCTATTTGCATGGTGGGAATAGATCAAAACACACATCGATATATTACTCCAACACATAAGTAATATAAAGCCGCTTTAATTTTATTGCTAATGATGATGTTTACGTTTGGGCATTTGCGATTGGACTACGGACACTAAGACTAACAATCTCCCACTTGCCCTAGTTCCAATATAAATTCCAATATATTCCAATTGACTTTACATGTCTAACATGATCTGGCAGCGAGAGTGCCTTAGTCAACGGATTGGATATGTTATCATCAGTTGGAATATAAGTGATCTTCACTTCACCTCGGTTCATGTATTTCTCTAATGAGATGGATTCTTCGTAGTACATGTTTGGATTTTTTATACGATCTGGGCTTTTAGCTTGCGCAATGGCCGTTGTATTGTCGCAAAATAGATGTACCGGGCTGGATGAGTTTTTAATTACACCCAACCCTACCGTGAATTTCCAAATCCCCATAGCCTCATTAGCTGCCTCTACAACAACCATGTACTCGACCTGTGTCGTAAATTTGGAGACGATATCTTGGTTTACGCTATCTCAGCTAAACGCTCTGCCATTCAGCGTAAACACATATCTTGACTGACTTCTAAAGTCATTTGAATTTGTCTGGAAACTAGTGTCTACATATCCATTAACGACTAGTTCAACGTCATATTTCCCTAGGGTGAGATTGATGTTTGTTGGTACAACTTAAGGCATACGAGACGTCAGTCCCGTACATATCATGGCATATACAATCAATCTTGCCCCTAGGCGCATGGGATTCTCATCATCCTTTTCAGCTCATCAGGTGTCTTAGGACACGAAGTCTTGCTGAGATGAATGCCGTGACGAGTGGGTAATAATCATTTCTTTGAATCGAGCATTGAGAACCTACTCAATGCCTTGTTCACATAGGTGATCTGGCTTAAACCCAAGACCCTCTTGGTGCGATCTCTATATATCTTAACCCCAAATATATAAATAGCATCGCCTATGTCCTTTATTGAGCAACACTTCCTCAACAAATCTTTTAGTCTCGTGCAAGGTTGGGATGTTGTTTCCAATGAGCACCAAAAAGGCAATCTTAATAAACGCAAAGTTCATCCTCATTCTTAATAAATTCAAATTCAATTAAGCTTCATCAAAATGAGGGTTCTAATACATTCAATGTAATAACGATTCTAAGGGCTCACATAACAAGGATCAAAATTCCAATTTTATTTTTGCATGTAAGGTAATATGCTCAGTAAATAAAACTAAGCATACAGTTCTAAAACATATAGAATTAATCATGCAAAAAATAAACCAATCATAAAGAGATAAATGTGCATATAATAGTCCCTTAATATAACTCCCACTAGCTTCTTGAGCTCCACAGACTCCAAGCTGATGTCAATACCCAAGAAGCCACCAAATGACCTTTTTTCCCTTTCTTCGTCATGAGAAAAAGATTACAATCGAATACACGACTCGTAGGTCGGGAATTAATAAATATACAAATAAGTGGTACGATGACCACACCTCAAAAAAATAATTACACGCAATCTCTAACGGCTCGCATGCAGTGAAAAGTGATAAATAATTAAAACGACCTCGGGCAAGATTGTAAAAAACGTTAGGCGTTAGTCGAGTGGGAAAGGGTCTTAGGCGTTAGGCATGGATTAATTGGAGATTAATCGGATTATTATTTTATTATTTTTTATTAATATTGTCAAATTTTATATTATACTATAAAAATATATTATTAATATCAAAAATTAAATATAATTAGAAAAATAAATATTTTACTAAACTAAAAATATCATACAATTCTTTAAAAAAAAATATCAATGACTATGACTATCAACTCAATTAATACAAACTTGTACACTTTTTATGTTTTATGATACAAAACAAAGTGTGCTTTACCAAATCAACTAGCATAATGTTATGGTTTCACTTAGTTTGTAGAATGTCAGAAACTATTTTTTTTCAACTTCGAATCTGACGCGACGCCTGATGACCAGCTCAATTAATTTCCCAAGCGGTGATTAATCGGCCGAATCAGGGATTAATCGATCATATTCCGTCCAAACGGCCTAGAGTGCCCTAGGAGTATAAATCTGGTCGGCAGAGCCCATTCCAGCGCTTAGGCTAGGCGCCTCCAAGCTGGGATTTTTACAACATTGACCTCGGGGTTATTATGTGCACCATGCAAACATCATATCACATAAGATGTTATCATTAAAGCATGTTATCACACAACATGTGATTTTCCGGTTAAAAAAAAAATTAATGCTCGGTTTTTCGAAACCGTTCAAAAATGAACTTTTTGACATTTGATTTCTGAGTTCATCAAGCCGGTTCCAAACTCGTCATGACTAACTAAACAGTTTGTGTAAGGCTCGCCCCGGTTTAAAAGAATTAAATGGATAAGTTTATTCGTTTGGGGCGTCGTGGTTGAAAAGCGGATCGAAAATTTAGAACGAGTGTGAAATAAAAAGAAAATAAAAAAAGGGGGGGAAGAGAAGGTTTGGGCTGGGCTGGAACTAGGCCAGACTTGGGCCCAGCTCGACCACACGGGCCATGCAGTACGCACCCGGCCAGTGTTGGGTCTCGAGGTAGGGTTGGAGATGAACCAACTCGCAGCGGAAAATCAATGAAAACCAAGAGACGATTAAAACCATGAAACAACTAACAAAGAATGGATTCAGAAGAGAAAAATTCAGCACTATTTCTTCCCAAAACAACAACACCGGTTAACGAATGATTGGCTTGAGTCTCCAAGACGCCTACGTATCCACATGGGAATCAAAGCCACGTAGTTCTTCTCTTTGAGGACTCAAGAGCACAAAAATGGAGGTGGAAACTAGCCAAACCCGAAATGGTAGGAGGAGGGAGAGAAAAAAGTTGATTCCCATTTGTGTCTTGTGTTTGTTATGTTGAAAAAAGATGACTTAAACATAACAAACCTCATACTTGTCCAACTAAAGGTATGGGACAAGCATGGTGACAAGTAAGGTGTAAATAGGACAAAATATGGAAAGACAAGATTTGGTTAGGTGGTGAATCAACAACTCCTTAATCCTTGTCTTGCTTACTTAGTACTAATTAATCAAGACTTGATTAATTAGTTCCATGGGCCTTGGTTGCATGGCCCTCTTGGAACATGGTCCGTGGCCATTTCCAACGAGGTCCCGTGATTCGCTCATCGCCTCCAAGCCTTCCATACCGGAAATGTCTAACATTATCCGACGCGATCAATCCCAAGACTCCAAGCCTTGTCTCGATCCGGAAAGTCCTATTCACTTACGGGCACATGACCCAAAACCAAGTTTTGGTCATTTCCCGAGACAACTCCCTTTTGGCCATTCTCCATAAATGTGTCAATGAGTTTCATCCTCCGGTGTGACCCTTAGGTTTATGCATGTCAATAGATCAACGTAAAATCCCATTTTACTTGATCCTATTTAAGTGGCAACTAACAAGACTTTAGTATTGCCTAACAGTGCAGAACGAATCGACCCTATCGATTCTAACTTTTCCGTCGTCCCTGTCATTATCCTTTTATCTCCGATATCCTGATTGAGATAAGGCATAGAACCGTCATACTTATTATTCTCAATCACTGTTCCTTGATATGTGAGATAACTGAATATATGATACCCATTATCATGTGCATGGCCATGCTATTCTTTGAGTCACTGTCGATCAAGCGGCCGAGAACCGATATCTTTCTCATACCTCAGTATGAGGGATAAATCCCTTAGCCGTCTTTCGTGTCACTCATGTAGCTCGTCCCCAAGCCAATCCTGGCCGTTATGGAATCCCTGTTACGGACAACGTTAGGCTCAGGTCAAAATCAGTTGTTGACTACATAGCGATCACAAAGACTCCTTGGTCTAAGGATACATGACAAGCTACGACAATGAATATGTTCATCACTTAATCTATGGCACATATTCATGTCGGGTCGTCCAATATCATGTCTCACATGATATCTATGATCAGACTTCGGAATCTCATTCCAATGACTAACCGAACGTAAGCCATAAAGAGCCATCTTTCATACTAGTCGCTTCTAGTGAAGCTTTGTTGACTAGGGATCCATCAAGTGTGATCTATCTCGATCTATGGTTCTATTCGCATGGTGGGAATAGATCAGAGCACACATCGATATATTACTCCAACACATAAGTAATATAAAGTCGCTTTAATTTTATTTCTAACGATGATATATACATTTGGACATTTAGAATTGAACTACGGGCACTAAGACTAACAATCTCCCACTTGCCCTAGTTCCAATCTAAACTCCAATATGTCCCCATCGACTTGACATGTCTAACATGTTTAGGCAGCGACACTACCTTAGTCAAAGGGTTGGCTATGTTATCATCTGTTGCAATATAGGTTATCTTCACTTCACCTCAGTTCAGTATTTCTCTGATTAGGTGGATACGCCGTAGTACATGTTTGGAATTGTTATACGATCTAGGATTTTAGCTTGCGCAATGGCCCTTGTGTTGTCGCAAAATGGATTCACCTGGCTGGATGGGTTTTTAATTACACCCAACCCTGCCGTGAATTTCCAAATACACATAGCCTCCTTAGCTGCCTCTACAGCATCCATGTACTTGGCCTCTATCGTAGATTCGGCAATGGTATCTTGCTTTACGCTCTCCCAGCTAAAGCTCTGCCATTCAGCATAAACACATATCCCGACTGACTTCTAAAGTCATCTGGATTTGTCTTGGAAAACTAGCGTCTACTCATCCTTCAATGACTAGTTCAGCATCATCTTTCCCCCGGGTTAGACTGATGTTTACTGGTACAACATAAGGCTTACGAGACGTCCGGTCTCATACATGTCATGGCATATATGATCGATCCTGCCCCTAGGCGCATAGGATTCTCATCATCCTTTTCAGCTCATCGGGTGTCTTAGGACAATGAGTCTTGCTGAGATGAATGCCATGACTAGTGGGTAAGAGTCCTTTCTTTGAATCGAGCATTAAGAACCTACTCAATGCCTTGTTCACATAGGTTCCCTGACTTAAATCCAAGACCCTCTTGGTGCGATCTCTACATATCTTAATCCTTAAGATATAAGAAACATCGCCTAAGTCCTTTATTGAAAAAACACTTCCACAACCAATCTTTAGTCTCGAGCAAGGTTGGGATGTCATTTTCAATGAGAACCAGAAAGGTAATCTTGCTCCCACTAGCCTTATTATAAATGTAGGATTCATCCTCGTTCTTGATTAAGCCAAATCCAATTACAGCTTCATCAAAACGAAGGATCCAACTCCGAGAAGTTCGTTTCAATCCATAAATGGATTTCAACAACTTATAAATCTTTCCCTTATTCTTCGGATCGTCAAAACCTTTGGGCCGAGAAATACAAACGTACTCAGTCAAATTTCCATTTAGGAAAGCGGTTTTGACATCCACTTGTCATATCTAGTAATTATGATACGCAGTTATGTCAAGAAGAATTTGGATCGATTTTGACAATAGCCACTAGGGAGAAGGTTTCCTCATAGTCAATCCATTGGATCTGCCTATAACCTTTCGCCACCAGTTGAGCTTTGTAGGTCAGAGGGTTGCCGTCCATGTCCATATTCACCTTGAAGATCCATTTGCATCCGATGGTCCTCACACCATTGATGGGATCAACTGGTTCCCAGACTCGGTTGTCCGACTTGGATTGCATTTCCTCCCTCATGGCTCCCATCCACAACTCAAAGTCGGGCCCATCCACGACTTCCTGAAAGGTGGTTGGATCATCGTCATCAACCATGACTTCATTGTCACCTCCGGATACCATATCTTGGAGGTGGAAGATTGATCCTTTCAAATCGCCTTGGACCTTCCGGAATTGCAACAGGAATTGGTTCTTACTCTACGAAAATCTCTGGCCCCTTTCTACTGGGTTGTCAATTGGTTTAGACAGATCTGTACCATCCGGAATTTCTTCGAGATGCACAGTCCTCCCAGTGACGTCTTTGGATACAAAACTCCTTTTCCATAAAGACCACACCCAAGCGACGAACACCATGTTCTCACTGGGATTGTAGAAGTAGTATCCCTTTGTTGCTTTGGGATACCACACGAAGGTGCATATCTCAGATCTTGGTTCGAGCTTAGTCGAAACCAAATGTTTCACATAAGCCTCGCAACCACAAATCTTTAGGAAGGACAAAGCGGGCATCATCCCGTACCATTTTTAAAATGGTGTCCCTTCCACACCCTTCGTCGAAGCCCGATTCACTATGAATGCGGTCGTCTCTGGAGCATAACCCCAGAAAGAGATTGGGAGATCAGTCCAACTAATCATGGAACAGACCATTGTCGAACAATGTCCGATTTCTCCGTTTGGTTACACCTTTCAACTACAGTGTCCCAGGAGGAGTCCATTCCAAAAGAATCCCATTCTCTTTTAGATGATCTAATAACTCTATGGTCAAGTATTTTCCACCTCGATCCAATCGAAGTGCCTTAATACCTTTGTCGGGCTGGTTTTATACTTTAATCTTAAACTCTTTTAATTTATCAAAAGCTTCAGACTTATGTCCCACCGAATAGACATAACCATATTTACTGTAATCATCAGTAAATGTGATAAAGTAGCTAAAACCCCTCCTGGCAAGTGAACTTATTGGTCTACACACATTCGAGTGTATCAGCCCCTATAATTCACCCGCCCTTTCATCGCGATCGATAAAGGCAACTTTAGTCATTTTTCACATAATAAAAAACCTTGCACCTATCGATCGAATGGAATTCGAATGAACCTGAAAGCCCACACTTTTGAAGTGTTGATAGGCGCTTCTTGTTTATGCGACCCAAATGACAGTACCATAACAGAGTTAGGTTTAAATCGTTGGATTTAGACCACTTGGTATTAACGTAATATATAGAACTTGAGGCATTGTTACCCATATCTAATATGTACAATCGTCCAACCAAGTCAGTACTGGTATAAAACATATCATTGCATAAAACATTGAAAACTCCATTTCCAATATTAACATTATATCCTTCCTTGTCAAACATGGATACAGATATAATATTCCTACTAAAAGTAGGTATGCCATATACATTATACAATACTAAGACAAGGCCACTAGGAAAAGCAAGACTCATGGATCCTACATCAGTTGCCACAACTCTGAGGTCCACTTCGTGCTTTCCAAACCTCTCGTACTTTCAGCCACCATATATTAGTGCATGTGTGAGATTCAGTCCTGGTATCTAATACCCATGAATCTTTGGAAGTAGAGAGATGTAGCTCTATAGAGTTAATACCGGATGAACGCATGGTCCCACCGCCCTTCCTTAGATCATCCAGGTTTCCTGATGAAGGCGCAGTCCTACTTCCCTTCTTCAGATCATCCAGGCTATTTGATGAAGGCGCAGTCCCACTGCCCTTCTTCAGATCAGCCGTGAACTTCCTGTAATCCCGGTTCCAATGACCAGGCTGTTGGCAGTAGAAGCAGACATTCTCAGGTGTCTCATCTTTCCTGCCAAGTGCGCATGGGCCCCGCCCTTGCCATTTCCAATTCCATTGTTGACCATCAGAATATCCTTGGATCACAGATCCCTGATATATTCTTCTCACCAGTTAATGTGATTTTCCGGTTTTATTTAATAGCCAAGTTTCGAAAATTTTTGATGCTCGGTTTATCGAAACCGTTGAAAAATGAAACTTTTGAACATTTGATCTTCGAGTTCGTCATGATGGTTCCAAACTCTTCATAACTAAAAAAACGGTTTATCCTTGGCATATCAACCATCCAATGGTCATGCTTGGCCTAGCTCCGTCCAACGGAGCCCCGTTCGGTCCCGGTTTCGGCTCCCCGAGAGTCCCGTTCCCGAGACCCGAAAAATAAAAAAAAAATTCAAAATTTCCAGATTTGAAATAATTTTCAAAAATTCATTTTACATGCATTAAATCCATAAACAAGAATTTAAAACATGTTATCAAATAATTTAGCAAAAAAACATGCCAAAAACGAAACTTTCAATCAAAACCGAAACTTTGAAAACCGTCTTGTGAATCCCGAATGTAGCACGGCTCTGATACCACTGTTGGGTCTCGAGGTAGGGTTGGAGATGAACCAACTCGCAGCGGAAAATCAATGAAAACCAAGAGACGATTAAAACAAATGAAACAACTAACAAAGAATGGATTCACAAAATAAAAATTCAGCACTATTTGTTACCAAAAAAAACAACACCGGCTAACGAATGATTGGCTTGAGTCTCCAAGATGCATACGTATCCACATGGGAATAAAAGCCACGTAGTTCTTCTCTTTGAGGACTCAAGAACACAAAAATGGAGGTGGAAACTAGCCAAACCCGAAATGGTAGGAGGAGGGAGAGAAAAAAGTTGATTCCCATTTGTGTCTTGTGTTTGTTATGTTGAAAAAAGATGACTTAAACATAAAAAAACCCATACTTGTCCAACTAAAGGCATGGGACAATCATGGTGACAAGTAAGGTGTAAATAGCACACAGTATGGCAAGACAAGATTGGGTTAGGTGGTGAATCGCCAACACTTTAATCCTTGTCTTGCTTACTTAATACTAATTAATCAAGACTTGATTAATTAGTTTCATGGGCCTTGGTTGCATGGGCCTTTCATGGGCCTCTTGGAACATGGCCTGTGGCCATTTCCAACGAGGTCCCGTGATTCGCTCATCGCCTCCAAGCCTTCCATACCGGAAATGTCCAACATTATCCGACGCGATCAATCCCAAGACTCCAAGCCCTGTCTCGATCCGGAAAGTCCTATTCACTTACGGGCACATGACTCAAAACCCAGTTTTGGTCATGTCCCGAGACAACTCCCTTTTGGCCATTCTCCATAAATGTGTCAATGAGTTTCATCCTCCGGTGTGACCCTTAGGTTTATGCATGTCAATAGATCAACGTAAAATCCCATTTTACTTGATCCTATTTAAGTGGCAACTAACAAGACTTTAGTATTGCCTAACAGTGCAGAACGAATCGACCCTATCGATTCTAACTTTTCCGTCGTCCCTGTCATTATCCTTTTATCTCCGATATCCTGATTGAGATAAGGCATAGAGCCGTCATACTTATTATTCTCAATCACTGTTCCTTGATATGTGAGATAACTGAATATATGATACCCATTATCATGTGCATGGCCATGCTATTCTTTGAGTCACTCTCGATCAAGCGGCCGAGAACCGATATCTTTCTCATACCTCAGTATGAGGGATAAATCCCTTAGCCGTCTTTCGTGTCACTCATGTAGCTCGTCCCCAAGCCAATCCTGGCCGTTATGGAATCCCTGTTACGGACAACGTTAGGCTCAGGTCAAACTCAGTTGTTGACTGCATATCGATCACAAAGACTCCTTGGTCTAAGGATACATGACAAGCTACGACAATGAATATGTTCATAACTTGATCTATGGAACATATTCATGTCGGGTCGTCCAATATCATGTCCCACATGATATCTATGATCAGACTTTGGAATCTCATTCCAATGACTAATAGAACGTAAGCCATAAAGAGCCATCTTTCATATTAGTCGCTTCGAGTGAAGCTTTGTTGACTAGGGACCCATCAAGTGCGATCTATCTCGATCTATGATTCTATTCTTATGGTGGGCATAGATCAGAGAACACATCGATATATTACTCCAACACATAAGTAATATAAAGTCGCTTTAATTTTATTGCTAACGATGATATATACATTTTGACATTTAAGATTGAACTACGGGCACTAAGACTAACACCCAGTACCACGACGCTCGCCCAACCCAAACCCTAGCCGGGCATTGTTTCGATTCCTTCTTCATCGCGCCGCACGAGTCCCGAGGAAAAGACGCAGCACCTCTCTCGATCTCTTCTCTCCCGAGCCTTTGTCGTTCCTTCTCCCTCTCCTCCCTCTCTCCAGCCTCGCCATCACTACAGCTTCGCCTCTTCTCCCCTTCTGAGTACCAAGCCGAGCCATCCACGCATGCATCGAGACGACGCCGGAGATTTTCCCCTCGATTGGTGGGATGTAAGCGAGACTCAGCAGTAAGCGCGACATTCCTAGTTGGGTAACCTTCATTGACTGTTCATAACTGTTCGGCACCTCTTTTGGAGTGTCGTCATAGTGAGGTCTAACGAGTTGGGTGTTTCGAAGTGCGCACACCTTCCGACAAGATGTTGATAAGATGTACTGTCGCTCCGGACTGTACAACAGTGTGAGATCCTACGTCTGGATTTTGGTGACTGCGTTTTGTTTTCGGTTGTTCCGGGTTTGTTTGGTCGTGAAGTAATCGTGGTTGGGGTATGGAGCGGACTTTCCAAGTAACGGTCGTAGTCCTACGTGCGCGCCGTTCTCCGTGTGTTGTTCCGGTATGGTACCTACACCGAAAGGGTATGCCGGTGTAGGACATCTAGGCCGACGGGTTGTGATTGACACCAGGTGTCGTGGTTGTACTCCGACGGATTTCCGGGAAATTATTTAAACGAATGCTGAGTGTTTCGGTGTGATACGTTAGGAACGGGCGGTGGACAGCCGACGAAGTCAGGAACTGCGATACGGGACGTGGGCTTATTTTTTTGGGTTGTTGTATGCGTAATACTTGTTTAATTGAAGTGAGTAGTTGAGGAGAAGTGTCGGTGTGTTGGATCCGTTTTTAAGGGCGTTGTGAGCAATGCTTCATTTTGATGCCTATACTGACGGACGATTCCGATATAGGATGTCTCGACCAGAGTTGCGTGTGCCGGTGCGACGTCTCTACCGATAAAGGATTCCGATATCGATTATCTGGTTTATGTTTACCCGCGAGTATGGGTGTGGTTGGATAGAGAGTCTTTGTCGGACATTCTTTGAGGCAGGATTAAGTGGAGTACGTTCGTTTTAAATTTCGAGGAAGAAATTCTTGTAAGGGGGGTAGACTGTAAAGCCCGAATCGGTTTAAGAGAACTAAATGGTTAAGTTTATTCGTTTGAGGCGTCGTGGTTGAAAAGAGGATCGAAAATTTGGAACGAGTGCGAAATAAAAAGAAAATAAAAAAAGGGGGGAAAAGAGAAGGTTTGGGCTGGGCTGGAACTGGGCTAGACTTGGGCCCAACTCGACCACACGGGCCAGACCCATTACGCACGCGCTTGCCCAAACCAAACCCTAGCCCGGCACTGTTTCACTTCCTTCTTCATCGCGCTGCACGAGTCCCGAGGAAAAGACGCAGCACCTCCCTCGATCTCTTCTCTCTCGAGCCTTCGTCGCTCCTTCTCCCTCTCCTCCTCTCTCTCCAGCCTCGCCATCACTACAGCCTCGCCTCTTCTCCCCTTCTGAGTACCATGCCGAGCCACCAACGCATGCATCGAGACGACGCCGGAGATTTTCCACTCGGGTCGTCCTCTCCGAGTTGGAATCGAGCGCGCCAGCGACGTGAAACGCGCGGTTCGAGCTCCCTCACACCTTTTTCCTTCTTCTCCGACCTCACCTCGCCTGAAATCGTGTCTTCCCGAGCTCGATTCGAGCGGTTTTGGCCGGAACCACTGCCGGCGAGCTCGTGAGCTCCAGATCTGAGACGGGAGCGAGCTTGGGTCACGCTCGAGCCCCCGCCGTCAAAGTCACGGCTTCGCCGAGCCCTAACGCCGCTTCTCCGCCCTCATTTCTCCCTCCACGACCTCACATGTCGCCGTAGGCGACGGCCGAAGCAACTCTAGCTCGCCGAAGCTGGAACCAGCCCGGACACGAGCCTGGCAGGCCTTGGGCAAAGCTGAGAGTGGGTCGGGCGATCTTGGGCCAACGCTCGAGACTTGGGCCAGGCCCAGGTCGAGATCGGGTCCTGGACTCGGGCGTGAACCGGGTCCGGACCGGGTCTGACTCGGGTCTGGGTCGGGTCTGGGTCGGATTTGGGTCCGGTCGGGTCTGATTCTAGACCGGGTCGGATCCGGGCCTGGTTCTCGGATCCGGGTCGGGAAGTTTTTAATAATTAATTAATTTAATTTAAATGACTTAAAATGGTAATTAAAGGACAAATTGGACAAATCCGAGGACTTTGGACATACCGGGACTGATTGGACTTTTTACCTGTTAAACCCAGACTTGGACTTCGCCCGAGAAGACCGGAGTTAGGCCAGGACGTCAACAGCTAGGAGACGCAGCTGTTGTGATCGTCTTGAGGTAGGGAAAGTAACGGATACCGCTTTAATTACGAAAACTTACTAGCATGCGTGTCTAGGAATTAATAATAAACCGGAAAGGTCCTAGTTGGCATATAGGATGTGATTCACTAGAATAGCCGCTTTCGATTACTAAATGCCGGACGAGTCTTAGTAACATGTAGGATGCGATTCACTAGCTATACTCGTTTTCTTCTCTTGGGAATTGTCGTGCTGGTAGATGGGCCATGTCGACCCGTAGGATTGCGTGTTGTGTGCTATAACTGTTGTGTGAGAGTCTAAATAAGATTATACTCGGTGTTGCATGATGTGATTGTGTGTGGAAAAATGTGCCATGTTTGATAACGTGAACCCTTGGTTGTGATATGACCGGGTGAGTGATAGATCGGCTGTGTGTTTTGTTGAGGTGGTCTGGTTGGTATATCGAGACCAATAATGGCTTTGTGCTGTGTGTTATACCCTGTTTGTGTGTTCCAAGAGACGGCGTAGCCGGAGTGGTACTTACACCGAGGGATGTTTCCTGTGTAGTGTATTGAGGCCAAGGATGGCGTGATCAGTACCCCGATGACTCATAGTCCGGGACGATGTACGACCGAAGAGTGTGTCGGTCCAGTACGTATGGTGAGTATTGCCCCGAGTCTGTGTGACGGGAAGACATCGGACTAAGGGATTTCCGGTCGAGTATGTTACCCTTAGTCTCAGTGATAGGAAGATATCGGGACTGATGTTGTGTGGTTCAGTACGATATAAGTGGCTATGTGCATGTGGCTTTGTGCATTCAATGACGTTGGAAACTGTTGTACGTTATTTTTGTATGTCTCGCTGTGTGTTTTATACCTGTTGGTTGGCTTTGTGCGTCTTTCTAAGTATGTTTATGACTTTGTGAAAGTGATCGGTAACTGGGTGTCGGGACCGAGGCTTCTTGTTCCGGTACGACATCAATGGAACGGACTGTGATAGCCGGGGAGGTTGGGATTTGGTTGTACTAGGTTATGGGTGGTTCTGTTGTGTGTGTTGTGCATGTTGATTGGCTTTGTGCGCTGTTTTAAGTGTGATTATGGTCTTGTGAGAGTGTTTGGTGACCCGAGGTACTGTTATACTTGACTTCTGTGTTGCCGTGCGAGTTCGCACGTGTGATCGGTTGTGCGTTAGCCGTGGGCGTTGTTCATTGAGAATTGTTAGGTGATGAGTGTCAAGAACTAGTTACTAAAAGTGGTATGATTTCGGTTCTTTGTGAGTTTGTTTTACGGGTTGTACCTGAGTGAAGGTCAAGCATTCCCTTGGTGTAATGGTTTAATTTGACTTTCAATTGTTATGCTTACTAGTATGCCCTATTTGGACGGTTACTCGTGGTAGTGAACTGATGTTCATGACCTTAACTACTTTTCCTACTGAGCGAAAGATCACCCCCCTTACTTTGTTGTGTTTCTGGTCTTGAGCGGGATTTTTACTAGCTGGATGCTCAATGCTCGGGAGCTAACAAGGATCCTAGGCTAGATTGTCTAGAGACGTACTGTATTTTTGTATTAAGCTTTAACTCTGGTTTATGAGCTGTTGAATCTGTTAACGGTTTGTGGTTGCAATTTATTATTATTTTTAACCTTATGTCATTTAAAATTGTTTTATTTATTATTGTTTTAAGTTCACGTCTAGAGTCCGGTCTGAACCGGATTTGGGGCGTGACAGCTTGTCCCAGCATTTCGACCATCCAATGGTCATGCTCGGCCTAGCTCTGTCAAACGGAGCCCCGTTCGGTCCTGGGTTCGGCTCCCTGAGAGTCCCGCTCCCGAGACCCGAAAAATCAAACTTTAAAAAAAAATTCCACATTTGAAGTAATTTTCAAATATTCATGTTTCATGGAAACAAACCCATAAGCAAGAATTTAAAACGTGTTATCAAACAATATGCATATTCAAGAAAAAACCCGAAAACACAATCAAACTTTTGTGAATCCCAGAGGTAGCACGGCTTGATACCACTTTTGGATATCTAGGTAGGGTAGGAGATGAACCAACTCCCAGCGGAATGACAAATAAAAGCAAGAGACCTTAAAAACCATGACTCAACAACCAAAGATTAGAATCAAAAGTAAAAAAAAAACAGCATTTTCATACCAAAACAAGAACACCGGTAAATAATGATTTCGCTTGAGTCTCCAAGACGCCTACGTAAACTCATAAGAATCAAATCCACGTAGTTCTTCTTATGAGGAATCAAGAACACAAAAATGGAGGAAGAACACAAGCTTGGTTGAAATTCTTGGGGGAGGAAGAGACAAGTTGTTCTTCCTTTTGTGTGTTGTGTCTTATTATGTTGAAAAGATGACTTTTAAGTCATCTTTTCCCATCAACATAATAGAAAAATAGTAAACAGGATAAAGGATGGAGTAAAGTAGATAGAAGTTGGTGGTACATTTGTAGATTGAATCACCAACTACGTAATTTAACTAGTTTAGTTGAAACCATTTAGCTAAGACTTAACTAGTTAGTTCTATGGGCCTTTGGTGGCATGGGCCGCTCATGGACCTCACGGGTGATGGACCGTGGCCATTCCCGATGAGGCCCCGTGATGCGTTTATCGCCTCCACGCCTTCCATCACAGATATGTCCAACATTATCCGACGCGATCAATCCCAACGAGCACATGACCCAAAACCCAGTTTCGGCCATCCCCCGTGACAACTTCCCTCTTGGCCATTCTCCATAAATATGTTAATGAGTTTCATCATCCAGTGTGGCCCTTTTAGGTTTATGCATGTCAATAGATCAACGTAAAATCTCATTTTACTTGATCCTATATAAGTGGCAACTAACAAGACTTTAGTATCGTCTGATACTGCATAGCGAATTGACCCTGTCAATTCTAAACTTTCCGTCTTCTATGTCACTATCCTTTTATCTCCAATATCCTGATTGAGATAATGCATAGAGCCGTCATCCTTATTATTCTCAATCATTGTTCCTTGATATGTGAGGTAACTGAATATATGATACCTAGTATCATGTGCATGACCATGCTATTTTTTTTCAGCCGCTCTCGATCAAGCGGCCGAGAACCGATATCTTTCCCATACCTCAGTATGAAGGATAAATCCCTTAGCCCTCTTTCGTATCACTCATGCAGCCCATCTCCAAGTCAAACATGGCCGTTATGGAAGCCCTGTTACGGACAACGTTAGGCTCATGTCAAATTCAATTGTTGACAGCATAGCGATCACAAAAACTCCTTGGTCTAAAGATACATGACACGCTACGACACTTAATTATGTTCATGACTCAATCTATGGCACATATTCAGGGCAGGTGATTCAATATCATCTACCACATGATATCTATGATTAGACTCCGGAATCCCATTTTAATGACTAAGAGCATCCACAGTGGTGGACAGTGAGCTGACAGTGAGGTGCAGGCGTGGAGGAGTAGCTGGCGTGGAGCAAGCATGGAGGAGGCGGTGAGTTGGAGGGGAGTAGCTTTTTCAGCACTGGTTGGGAAAGAAGTCGTTGAGCTCAACGCCAGCAATTCTCGCTAGCGTAGAGAGCTTGTCCATCTCGTTGACTATGCCGATCGTTGGACCTGCACACGCTGGCGACACATGCAAGGCGCTGGCAGCAAAAAAAAAAATTCAATTTTCCTCTTTATAAATAGCACCCCTATTTTTGTTAAATCACCAACATTCTCTCAATCTACCTCTCTGTTCTTCCTCCAAAATTTTTATTTTTGTTTGTTTTGAAATGGAATTGGATCTCAACGACTGGGGGGGATATGGTCACCGAGTTGGGTGGCAATATGTTTGACTCGATAACGCAACAATTTTTCCCTTCGAGCTCTGTATCCGGAGCAACAACCAATCCATCTTCAACGGTTACCGAGGCCACCACTTCACGAAGTTCTCGCTTTAGGAGATCGTTAAAGACCACCCGAGGTTCCTCCAGTACGTTCACGAACTGTAAATCGTGAACATGCTAAGTTGGCTTTCCCTTTTCGGTGATAATAACGTATACTTTTTCGGTCACGAGCTTGTCGAGCTTGTTTGTGTTATTTTCGAGCTTGTTTGTGTTATTTTCTACTTTGTTATTTTCAATAAATATTATTATGCTTGTAATTATTATTTTATTCTCACCATTGGCGGCTCCCCGCCGGTAAAAATTCTCCCACTACAGGTGCTGGCGTTTCCCGCCAACGGTGAGCTGGTAGGGAGACAAAAAATTATTATTTTAATGCTCACCGCGAGCAACTCCCCGCCAGCTAGCGGCGGTGGCGTTGTGGATGCTCTAACAGAATGTAAGCCATAAAGAGCCATCTTTCATACTAGTTGCTTCTAGTGAAGCTTTGTTGACTAGGGACCCATCGAGTGTTCTCTATCTCGATCTATGGTTTTATTCGCATGGTGGGCATAGATCAGAACACACATCGATATATTACTCCAACACATAAGTAATATAAAGTCGCTTTAATTTTATTTCTAAGGATGATATTTACATTTGGACATTTACAATTGGACTATGGGCACTAAGACTTACAACCGGCCCGTCTCTTGGTGTCGTGGTTGTTGAAACACTAGCGGCGCCCATGAGGAAAATTGTTTTACACCATCATTAAAAATAGTTTGTATTGGATTCAATTTATTTCTTTTAAATTTTACTATGAACACTAATAAAAGCTAAAACTGATTAATAAAAATAATAGATTTGACCTCTATTCGTTCATCAAACTTTAAAAGGGAAACTCTAGTTCCTAACTTTCTTGAACATTTCATTATCACGTCCTAACCCAAGCCAACGTTTCGTTACAGTTCCATACACGAAAGGTTGGAACTTTTACAAAACCTGATATGAACCGTTTAAATTAACGATTTTTTAACAGGGGAAGTGAAAAGTCGAAACTACCCCTCCATTCACGTTAACCTTTCAACTCCTCTTTCCCAAAATAATGCATTATTTTGAAATTCAGTGTTGAAAAATTGTTGGATATGTATACTAAGTGTTCTAATTGCATGTTGAACAGGTATGGGGGAGCTGAAAGGTTAACGTGAATGGAGGAGTAGTTTCGACTTTTCACTTCCCCTGTTAACGAAATCGTTAATTTAAACGGTTCATATCAGGTTTTGTAAAAGTTCCAAGCTTTCGTGTGTGGAACTGTAACGAAACGTTGGCTTGGGTTAGGACGTGATAATGAAACATTCAAGAAGGTTAGGAACCAGAGTTTCCCCAACTTTAAATTCAATTTTAACTTTGATTAAATACAAAAATGCAAAATTAAATTGTAAGGAGTCATTGAAAACTCAGCTCATCCCCTACCCTACAAATAGGACGTGAAGCTTCAGTGTGTTATTTATAACGTTTTTTTGATACACCATTAATTTACATATGTGGATTTTGGGTTAATTACGCTCACCTACCCCGTACTATACACGTTTAAAGGATAAATACCCCAAAGTTAGTTCGTAACAGATGTATACCCCAAACTAACAATTTGTAACAACATCCCCCCTTCTATCCATTTTTCCATTCATTTTTAAGGTTAGATTTAGGTTTGAAGAGAGATTTAGGGTTGGATTTAGGGTTGAAGTTGGTTTTAGGATTGTAACACTACGGGTAGTTTCGGAATTTCTGAAAAAATGAACAATAAATGGACAGAAAAATGGATGGAATGGGGAATGTTGTTACAATTGTTAGTTTGGGGTATGTATATGTTATTTGGGGTAGGTATCCGTTAAACGCGTATAGTTTGAGGTAGGTGATTGTAATTAACCCATGCATTTGTTTTGAAATTTTGATTCAATATGATATGGGGTTTGGAAGGTAGTGTAGTGTAAGAACACAAAATAAGCATACAAAATAAGCATGTAAATTTTTGCAGTTCTGAATCCTAACAATAGGAATGGAGTCGGGATCACAACGTTGTAAAAGAAAGGAAAAATAGTTGTCGAATCCTATGTGAGGATTCAAGAACAAGACCTTAGTGGTTTGGTTCATCTAACAAAATTGTGAGGATTCGGCTCTTGAACCGGTGCACGCCAATAATGTGTTGACACAAGGCTGTTGGAGGGAAAATGTAGTTTTTATCTACCAACTGCTCTTAGTTTTTTCTTTTAAATCATTTTTTTGGTCCTTCATTAAAATAAAATTTGAAAATTAGTAAAAATAATAATTTATACTATTTATAAATACCAACACCTGTTAAATTTATTTGTATAACTGTGATTTTCTCTCTAAAAAACAACTGTTCACTACAGTAAGCATGAACTGCTCACTGTAGCAGCTTCATTTTCTTCCACTGTTTCTTCATCGTCCTTTGAGGGATTCTTCATCTGGATTTGGTGTAGTGTCCTGGTTGTCCATCACAGGACTTCGGACCACCATTATCTCCTTTTCTTGGGTGGTTTTTAACACTTCAGCCACACTATGAGTTCATCCTCCAACTTGGGGCCGCCGCCGGGATTTGAGATACGTGACAGAGAGGGTTCTTTCAGAAATACTTCGATTATGGAAACTGCAACAAGATTAGTTGGACCCCAGGTATCGTCACACTCTCAGGGTCACCCTACTCAGATTCAAGAGGAGTTCAGAGCCTTCATCCATAATCTCCCTCCTTCTACTTCGCATCTTTGGTTACAAAATCTCTTCTTGGAATGTGGTGAGATCATTTTAGCTGAGGCACCTAAGAGACCAAATGCTAGAGGCAAATGGTTTGGTTTCATTACTTTCAAAACCAAAGAAAGTTTACTACAGAGCATCCAAATCTTCAATGGCTATTATTTGAAGGGCTTTAAATTGTTTGTCTCACAAGCTTGGAGAAGGATTGTTGACAATACTACAAACAACAACCGTTCCTATTGGAGAAAAAAGAACCGGGATAATCAGGAGGATCGAGGCCCGGGATTGGAGGAGGCTTACAAATCGGTGATAAAAGGTACTTTGGTTGAAGGACATAGAGATTGGGTTAACAGAGGGCACCTAGCTCTTTTACACAAAGATTATGCGCTATCAGTCATCAAAAATCACTTTGAATCCAAAAGAGGAGGTCAGATAGCCATTAAAGCACTCGGTGATCGGGTTGTTCTGGTTTATTTCGAAGACACAGATCTGGAGAAACAGGCCTTAAAAGGAGATGCTGAATGGCTTAATCCTTGGATGTCCTTGATCAAGAACAAGAATCATTTGAGCAAGGCTGGGGGAAAATTTAGCTGGGTTGCAGTGATTGGGGTTCCCATTATGGCTTGGTGTGAACAGACTTTCCATGATATTACTTTTGATTTGGGTACCTATGTGTGCACTCATCCTATCTCACTGATGGGAGACAATCTTGATGCAGCTTATGTCCTCATCCATTCACAGGAGTACCTAAAAGTGCATAAAGACTCGGAATTGGAATTGGAAGAAGAGAGGTTTAAAATCATGACTTATTCTGTGGCCATAACTATGGTACCACAAAGAAGTACCATCGGGGTTAGGTTGATGTCGGAATTGGAGTACACAAATTCATCCACAGATGAGGATGTCTCAAGTGAATTTGAAATCAGTCCCACTGAAGAATCAGAAAAGGAACAGAGGATATCCTCACCAACTTCTGACAAGGTTTCTCCTCCTATAATTATTGAACCTTTGAGGACCACAACTGTGGGTACATTTACTTCGGTTGAATGTCAACAACCTTTGATTGTCATTGATGAGGCAGTAATGACCCCTAATGGGATGAATTCTGGGAACAATAACACCTCCTTGGAATTGCCGGCAACCTTCAAGGAGGTGCTAATGGCACGTGACACTTTTGGTGAAGAGAACACTGTTACAATCAGCACTATTCCGGTTACTACTGTTCCAACCACACCAGTTGACTCTTGGTAGATGGGATGGGCCGACAGTTAGTTACTTTGGAGAGGATGGGCATTAATGTGGAGAGGGACATTCCTTCCTCTGTTACTGGGTCGGGCCCACTAAATCTGACACCAGAAATTCAAATTTCAGAAGTGGAGGGAAGGGTTATTTCGAATTTATCTACTAATCCTACCATTAGTACTCCTCTTGTTAACTGTTTGGGAAAGAAAACAAATACTAAGAAGGGTTCTCACTCTGTTGTGGCTTATAATACAAGGTCAAAGAAGAAAATTCCTACCCCCACTATTCGAGCTCCTAGCACTTCTGGAAAAGCTACAAAGAACTCACAATGTTTTAAACAAGGGGGAGTAGGGGCCTGGGATATTGCAAGGCACTTGGACTCAAGGGCTATCTTTCAGATGATCTGATTGTGGAACAGTTCGAAAACCTAGAAAATGAGATAAATCCTACTGTGGAATTGGAGGCAAATTCAGAAGATGATTTCTGTGATTTAGAGGATTTGGAGGATAGACATTACTCCATTCCCACACAAAGAATCTCCTCACCATGAGGATAGTCTCATGGAATGTTAGAGGTCTCTCTTCTAGACAGAAGAAGAGAGCCCTTCGTAACATGTGCTGCAAGCAACATCTTGACATGGTCTTGTTACAGGAATCCAAGTTGACCACTCTGCCATTGAATTTTCTCTCTTGTTGTGGTTTCACACCTAATTGGGAGGTTATCTTCCTTCCCTCCTCGGGCAATTCAGGAGGAGTCATTACCATCTGGAACACTTTGGTGTTTGAAGTATTGAATTCATTTGTTGATGAACACGTTATTTATTGGTCTGGGACTTACTTACCTACACAATTGGAACTAACCATTCTCAATGTATATGCTCCTTGTGATCTTACTAAGAGGGCAGCCTTGTGGTTAGATATAGGCCACAAGATCACCAATTATCTAGAAGATTTTATAGTGGCTGGGGACTTCAATGCCATTCTTGACCAGTCTGAGAAAACTGGCTCCTATTGCCCTACCATCAGTTCTAGAGATTTCAACAACTTCCTGATCAACTTGGGTGTGATTGATTTACAAATGTCTGGGGGAAGTTACACTTGGTTTGGGCCTGGTTCCATTGCTTCAAGATTGGATAGGTTTCTGATTACTCCTAGTCTGCTATCTGCAATTACTAATCTCTCTCAATCTTGTCTTAAGAGGTGTTTATTAGATCACATGCCTATTCTTTTATCTGATCCTTGGCTAGATTGGGGTGCTAGATCATTTAAGTTTATCAATGCTTGGACCTCTCATGTTGAGTTTTACACTGTTGCTCAAATATTTTGGTCATCCATCAATGTTTATGGGTCTCCTGCTTATAAATTGTGGTTCAAATTAAAGGCCTTGAAAGGCTTTATGAGGGGTTGGAATTTAACCAAATTTGGGTGGCTAGATACAGATATAGAGAAACTCAAAGGGGAGATACACTCTCTTGACTTATTGATTTTGGACAGACCCTTGATCCCCACTGAGGTGGCTTTGAGGGCCTTGCTTAATGCACAGCTGATCTAGAAACTCAAATTGCAGTCTAAGATTTGGTGTCAGAAGGCTAGGCTTCAGTGGAATAAAGAAGGAGACAGGTGTACTAAATTTTTTCATATTGTGGCTAATTTCAATCAGACCAAGAAGCAAATTACTCAGATTTTTTAGGGTGGGGTGGCTTGGTCAACTCCTACTGATATCAAGGAGGCTGCTAAAATTCACTTTACCAACAGATTTTCCTAGGACACAGTGGTTACAATTGACCTTAGTTCTCTCCCTTTTCAGTGTCTAACTATTACTCAATCTCAGAATTTGGAAGCTATTTTCACTGAAGAAGAAGTTCTTAATGCCATCAAGGCTTGCAATGGAGATAAGTCACCAGGCCCTGATGGTTTCTCCATGGAATTCTATCAAACCTGTTGGAATTTTATTAAGACTGACATCATGGAGTTCATGACACATTTTCATTCTGGTGGTCAGTTGGGCAAGGGTATCAATTCCACTTTCATGACCCTGATTCCTAAAATAGCCTCTCCTACTACCTTTGAGGATTTTAGACCCATCAGTCTCATCACTAGTTCATATAAAATTATCTCCAAAGTTCTAGCTGCTAGATTAAAAAGGGTGATGAATTCATTGGTACATGATACTCAATCTGGTTTTATTGCTGGCAGACAAATCCTGGATGGAATTCTTATAGCCTTTGAACTCTTACACTCTATCAAGACTGAAAGACGAGGTAATTGTGTTCAAAGTTGATTTCGAAAAGGCATATGATCATGTTAACTGGGGAGCACTTCACACATTACTGCATAATATGGGCTTTGGTCAGAAATGGTTGGATTGGATCTCTGAATGTACTAAGGCTCACTCTTCTATCTTGATCAATGGTACTCCATCTGGTGATTTCCCATTAACCAGAGGCCTTAGACAAGGTTGTTCTCTCTCTCCCCTATTGTTTGCCCTCATTGCTGAATGTCTACACCAACTCATGTCCAAGGCTATTTCATCCAATATGTTCTCTGGAATCCAAGTCAATCAACAAGGTCCATTCATTTCACATCTACAATTTCCTGATGATACTCTCATTTTTATTAAAGCTGGTCTTCAACAAGTCATTCATCTCAAGCACACCTTGAATTGTTTACAACAAGCAACTGGTCTCAAAATTAATTTCCAAAAGTCTAAGGACCTGGTTTTAAATGCTTCTACTGTTTCTTGTGAGGAGGTCTCTTCCATTTTGGGTTGTGCCACCATGGATCTCCCCTTTGAATACTTAGGGTTTCAGATGGGAATTAATCCCAGAAGAAAGAAATGTTGGGAACCTGTCATCAAGAAGTTCAAACAAAAGCTCAACCTTTGGCAAGCCAGGCACAGGTCCTTTGGTGGTAGAATCACCTTGATTAAATCCTCACTAAGCTCATTAACTCTTTATTACATGTCATTGTTTAAAGCTCCTATAGGTGTGATCAAAAAGATGGACAAATGGCAGAGAATATTTCTTTGGAATGGGACAGTGTCCAAGAAAGTTTTACACAAAGTCAGATGGAATTTGATTTGTAGACCTAAGGAGTTGGGAGGGCTTGGCATCAAAAATCTTCACATTATGAATAAGGCCCTACTAGCCAGGTGGTGGTGGAGATTTGCACTTGAATTTGACTCACTTTGGAAACAACTCCTCTGTGCTAAATATGGCTGGGATATTACCAGTTGGGACTTGTCTAAATTTATGCTGCATAATGGTCAATCCTTTATTAGACACATTCAGTCCCTCCTTTCTATTCCTGCTTTTGCTGATGCCTTTGGAGCTATTGGTCTCACTTGGGAGGTCAAATCTGGTAACACTATACAATTTGGGGAAGATGTTTGGTTGTCAGACATAGCTTTACAATTCAAGTATCAAAGATTATTCCATCTCAGTACACAAAAGAGGTTGGTTATTTCTAGATTCTGGTTTGAAGGGGGCTGGATTCTAACCTTTAGAAGAGATCTCAGAGGTTGGGAGATTGGTGAATTCCTCTTATTGGCAGATGATTTGAATCTCCAACAATTGTCTGAGGGTCAAGATAAGGTCTCTTGGAGACATGATCAGAGGGGCTTCTCAGTTAAGATGATGTATAAGGTGCTTGATTTTCAAGGTGATCTGCAATTTGATTGGCCTGCCTTGCTTTGGGCTCCCACCCTCCCTCCCAAAATTGCTGCATTTGTTTGGTTATTGTGCATGAAGGTTATGCCCACCAGATGCTATCTCTTAGCTAGGGGCTTATATACTGGTTGCATTTGGTGTCCTTTTTGTAATGAGGAACAAGAAGAACAGGACCATCTATTTTTATCTTGCAGGTTTACTTGGGAGATTTGGTGCAAAGTACTAAATTGGTGGTCTATCTATACTACAACACCAGACCAAATTCTACCTTGGTTCATCTCTTGGAATGGTCTTCAAAACAAATCAAGACACTGGTCTTTTCTGGCTTCCATTGTGCTATGGAAGATCTAGCTGGCTAGAAACAATAGCATTTTCAATCACGTTTTTGACAGTACTGACATCATTGTCCAAAATATCCAGAGTTATTCCTATCAATTACTTTGGTCTAAATTCAAAAAAGACAACTCCTTTACCTTTCTGAATTGGATCAACACTCCATGGACTTGCAAATTGAGGAAATCTGGTGTTCTGTTATTGATTTAGTGTTTGCTTGGGCCACAAGTCATTAACAACTGATTGGGGGGTTTGGGTGGTTTAGGGGGAAGGGTTGGGTACTGATGTGAGTTGTGGTAAGGACTTCTGTACTTTTATTTTTTTGGATTGTTGGTGTGGGGGTAGAATTAATTTCACTTGCTCACTTGTGGAGAGGGGGTAGTTATATTAGGCTGAGGGTACCTGGTATGGTTGCTGACTGCTCTTGGAGCTGATAGAGGTTTGGTTAGCTCTGGTTTAAGGACTTTACTTGACTGCACTATCTTTCAGTTTAGCTTTGTACTACTTTAGGTCCACCTGCATGTAGGTTTCAACTGGAACAACTTAGGAACACTAAGACTTTGGAGTTTGCATGGCTTTTTCATTGCAGCAGAGGAGGATCGGGACTGGTGGCCATTGTAATGTTCATCACTGGATCGTTCCTTTGGTTTTGGGGTCCTTCACATAGGGATTTGTTTTGATTCAGAAACTAGATTGAAAATGTGAGATACAAGGGTTTAGTAACTTCGGTTTTAAGGTGACTTGGGGTGCAAGTTATCGGTTTTGGGGTAAATGGGTGTTAGGTTTTCCTTTGATAATTCAAAGGTGTAATGGTACTTGAGGGTTATCCCTTTCCCTTGCCTTTCAATCGAAAGCTAGGGCTCAATAAAAAGAAAAAATTGATGATAAAAAAATAATTAATACCAACACCTCATATCTTCTTTTATACCTCCATTCACTCTTGTCCACTTTTAGTTCTTTTAAATACTTGTTCTAAAAATCTCATTTCTCTCTTCTAAAATGTCTAGCGATAGGATTGACAACCAGTAAGATATTCAGTTCAATATGGAGAAACCTGAGAGCTTTTAGCATATATTCAACCTTAATCCACCCATGGTCCCTAACCCATACATACAACCTCTCATTGTCCCTAACCTCGGCCCCAATATTTTAGGTGCATGCAAGAGTCTCAAAGTGGAAGCAGTGGAGTTCGTATGTCTTCGCAGTCTTACTCTACAGGACCTTCAAAACCTCAAGACACCAGAAAAATATGGTCAATTCCTAAGGGCAAGAGACTACTATCTTATTGGTTACTCACATTCAAAGACGCACTCAAAGGTACCAACTAGTGTGGGAGAGATTTTTGAAGCAAATTTCCAAGAAGTACAATAGGGGCAATGTGTTTTCCAGGTGAAGGTGTAGTTGCAATGAAAAAATCACTAGAATAAGACTGCACCTCGGGTAAAGAAATTCTATCAACATTTTGAACAAGCAAAAGCAAACAGACTAGCAATCACAACCACGATGAACTCGTACGCATTACTGGAAACGTATGCGGATGAGGAAAGTCCTGCTAAGTTTGATTACTACTATTGGTAGGAAATGTTGCACGATGGACCGAAATTCACCGCAGAGGAAGGCGTGGTTGGGGAACAAGCAAAAACGGTTGAGTAAACTAGGTTTTACAGCGCTCAGATACCCCCCTTGAATAGTCGTTGATGACACAACTCTTCTCGGTGAGTCCAACTAGAGTGGGTCTCAAATTAGCCTATCCCACTACAAAAATGCGTCTGGTTGGTACGAAGTCCACAAAAAGGAAAGGCAAACAAATGAGTGATGAAACTAATGCAATGTCTATCATGGACCAAGCAAAGATGGAGAAGGCTGATAAAGTGATCAGTATGCAACAGCAATGGAATGCCCTTTCCACCCGATACTGCTAGGTGGAAGCACATGAAATATCGGTGACAACCAAAGAAAAGATTCTCCGTCGAACAAAGTTCATGGAAGTGTGATGGAGTAGTGCGAGAGCATTAGCTTTCATATGAAAAACCTTTGAAGAATGGTTTTGTTGGGTCTCGAGGTAGGGTTGGAGATGAACCAACTCGCAGCGGAAATCAAGGAAAACCAAGAGACGATTAAAACCCGAAATGGTAGGAGGTTTATTCCCATTTGTGTTTTGTGTTTGTTATGTTGAAAAAAGATGACTTAAACATAACAAACCCCATACTTTTCCAACTAAAGGCATGTGACAAGCATGGTGACAAGTAATGTGTAAATAGGACAAAGTATGGCAAGAGCAGATTGGGTTAGGTGGTGAATCACCAACACCTTAATCTTTGTCTTGCTTACTTAGTACTAATTAATCAAGACTTGATTAATTAGTTCCATGGGCCTTGGTTGCATGGTCCTTTCATGGGCCTCTTGGAACATGGCCCATGGCCATTTCCAACGAAGTCCCGTGATTCGCTCATCCCTTCTAAGCCTTCCATACCGGAAATGTCAAACATTATCCGACGCGATCAATCCCAAGACTCCAAGCCTTGTCTCGATCTGTAAAATCCTATTCACTTACGGGCATATGACCCAAAACCCAATTTTGGTCATGTCCCGAGATAACTCCCTTTTGGCCATTCTCCATAAATGTGTCAATGAGTTTCATCCTCCGGTGTGACCCTTAGGTTTATGCATGTCAATAGATCAACGTAAAATCCCTTTTTACTTGATCTTATTTAAATGGAAACTAAAGAGACTTTAGTATTGCCTGACACTGCATAACGAATCGACCTTGTCGATTCAAACCTTTCCGTCGTCCCTGTCACTATCCCTTTATCTCCGATATCCTGATTGAGATAAGGCATAGAGTCGTCATCCTGATTATTCTAAATCAATGTTCCTTGATATGTGATATGACTGAATATATGATACCCAGTATCATGTGCATGGCCATGCTATTCTTTCAGTCACTCTCGATCAAGCGGCCGAGAACCGATATCTTTCTCATACCTCAGTATGAGGGATAAATCCCTTAGCCGTCTTTCGTGTCACTCGTGTAGCCTGTACCCAAGCCAATCCTGGCCGTTATGGATGCCCTGTTACGGACAACGTTAGGCTCAGGTCAAACTCAGTTGTTGACTACATAGCGATCACAAAGACTCCTTGGTCTAAGGATACATGACAAGCTACGACACTGAATATGTTCATGACTTAATATATGGCACATATTTAGGGCGGGTCGTCCAATATCATATCCCACATGATATCTATGATCAGACTTCGGAATCCCATTCCAATGACTAACAGAACGTAAGCCATAAAGAGCCATCTTTCATACTAGTCGCTTCTAGTGAAGCTTTGTTGACTAGGGACCCATCGAGTGTGACCTATCTCGATCTATGGTTCTATTCGCATGGTAGGCATAGATCAGAGCACACATCGATATATTACTCCAACACATCAGTAATATAAAGTCGCTTTAGTTTTATTGCTAACGATGATATATACATTTGGACATTTAGGCTTGAACTACGGGCACTAAGACTAACAGGTTTGGGGTTGACCGAGTTGTCTTGTCCGCCTCAAAGATTTGAATTTTTTTGATCGAGTTGTCTTGTCCATCTTAGAGATTCGAGATATTTGAATTATCCTACATAACACCTTGTGGTGGTTTGTTCTTTACCTGTTATTGACACACTCAACTTATACAATGAGTTCCAATATTGACACTTTGAGCAACACGTCAAGTTTATCTTCGGGCTTTTGGCATTTTCCGCTTAAGTACCATCGTAGGCTTTAGACCCCCCCTCCGTTATGTAGTCTTGCATGTAATAGGGAACAATTTCCTGCTCACTAGGATGAATCTTAATAAAGGCTTTAACCAACCAACGAGAACACACAACCGACCAACAAGAACGCACCACCTGCCAACGAGAACGCACCATCGGCTCCTTGGTTAGGGTTGCTAGATTCCGATAACGATCTAAATGGATCTCGTTTGTATCAACAAACATGCAAATGATAGCCAGTGGAATTTCTTTCCGCCTTTTATTCTGATTAAGGATTAGGGGGCTATTAGAATACCACAAATTTTGAAAATGTACGTTTGTATTCTATTTTTTTATAAGAGAAAATTTTTATTAGACAAACGTTCTACAAAAGGTAAAACGATGCAAGAAAAACAATCCTTAAAAGGACCTTTTTCCCCAACCGATACAAAAAGAAAATAACAATACGAAAAAACCAAACTGAAACAGGAAAGTAAACTAAACTGAACACCGCCCTCCTTGCCTACTTCCTGTTCGAATTCAAGCAAAGAAATCGGTTAGAAACCGAAATAGGAGTTGAGTGTCCTGAACTCCATTCCGGGTTAACCTCGTCCTCTCTAAACTCGACGCCCTCCTCAGCCTCGACACGCTGTGTGGATTCAGAAACTGGGGAATTGGCAACAGCCCTTTTCACAGTTCTCTTCCTAAAGCTCCACTCACCATCTTTACTTTGTGTAGCAATGTCGATTGTGAGGCTTCCCGCTTGACCCCCCTTATCAGACGATGGTTTGGCTCTTATCTGATAAAAAAAACTAGGGGAGCAGTCTTTTTTTTTTGTCCTTTTTTTGGACGGCCACGTTTCCTTGGAGCCTCAACGGGGATACTTTTTGGACTCAAAAGGATTTCTTTCCACGGGTGATCCACAAATGTATCTACAGCCCTCATAGGCAAGTCCGCTACTGAAACTGTCTGGCCAAACAATTGAGGGCTACCTATGCCCATAGAGGTTCCTCAGGTAACTACCAATCGCAGGTAATGTAACCCCGGACAATGGCTCGTCTTTTGCAGAGCGTAAAACCTCAAGCCCACTTGGGGCCAAATCAGAGTCAATGCGTTTAAAAACATCCAACAAACTCGGGTCGTTGGCTGACCTCTGAGCAACTGGGCCTGGGCCACCATTTAGGTTGGCAACTGAGCCACTTCTTATTGGATCAGAACTGCAACCTGGGCCTGCTTCAAAACTTGGCCCGTTTGCTGAGCCACTTCCTATTGGATCAGCACTACAAACCGGGCCTGTTTCAGAACTTGGCCCATTACCCACACAATCCATACCAATTGAGACTGTTCAACGCACGGCTTCTACCTCGCGCGATGCCTGAATATCCGAGGGCGTGACTTTTGGAAATAGATCGCGATCTGCAACAGAAACTAAAGGAGAAGGAATTGTCCATGTAATCACGCCCAAAAACTTCGTCCCATTAAAAATCGAATCCGCTGCGATCGATTTTCCTTGATTCGCGATCCCCTGAATCGCGGGATTGACATCTGCAACTGGAGCCAACAACGCAGATTGAGGGCGGGGAGACTCACCGGACGCCTGTGCCTGCAACGGATCCTCTGTCGGCCGGCAAGGCTCTGCAGCCTCATAATTCACCAGTTGCACTTGCATGGACTCCGACCCAGCACATACAGACCCCTCGTTCCGATCAAAAGTTTGCACGACATCAACACTCTATTTTACGTGCGTAATTTCTCGGCCACCGGCGACATACCTCACGGGCTTTCCTGGACGCGCAAGAGCTACAAAAAGGGAATAACCATTAAACTTGTAACCATTGTAAGTTTCAATGGCTTGACGAGCTGATGTCGGGGACGCAAACTCTGCAAAACCGAAGATCTGTCCTTTCCTATTAGGCTTCTTAATCACAGACACAGATTTCACCTCCCCGAACGGCATCAACGTGCTACGAACACGCTCATCAGTGCTTCCCCAGGGTAGATTGTACAAAAAAATCGAGCATCCATCCCCAATCGTATCAGCTGCAACGAGTTCACCTGATCCCTGTACCTGCTTATTCCCACTGGCGTCGGAGGGAGTACTTCCAAACCTGTGCTCCTTCTCCGCAGCTTCAGATTGTTTTTGATAACTTATGTATTACCATATAATTATTAACTAATATTTCATTTTATGTATTGTTTTGAATCAATTCAGTGTTTAACCGATATAAGTATTAATTATTGTGTTCAGTAAATTAAGTTTTGTTCCTGTGAAAATGAGAGAGCGAGAGAGTGAGCGTGAGGAGGGTGAGTGGTCGCCGGCCACCATGGTTTCCGATGGTGGTGTCGCCACTCCGTCGTACAGTGCTGTAGTGATTGAAGGGCGTACTGTTCCATTCCCGAAGGCTGTTGATTTGGCGAAATCATTTGGTCAGATTCGCAGGCAGGTTGGGCCGTCGATTGGAGGGGGTGCGAGTGTGAAGCCTGCGATCGGAGCAGTGGGTCAGCGTGCAAGGGTGCCAAATGGGGATACATGGGTTTTGCAGGGTGATCGGGAGCGTGGAGCCTGTGCGGCTTCATCTGCAGCGAATGGTGCGGAGCCTCTGGCAGATCACGGTAAGCAATCTCAGAATGGTGGAGTGGTTAGGGATAGGTCTGTTTTGGGCAAAAGGATCGCTGATCTGAATGCCACGATCGATCGATCGAGTGAACCATCTATTCCTGCATCAATTCAGGGTACCTTTAAACTGTTCATTTTCAACTTGCCATTTGATGTTGATGATGATTGGCTTAAGGACTACTGTAATTGCGCTGGTGAGGTTTTAAAAGCTAATGTGGTGCGCAAACCTAATGCAATAGGGAAATTTTTTGGTTTTGTTTATGGAAAATCGAAGTTCGATACTGACCAAATTGTGCAGAAGTGCCATGGATCCTTGGCTAGAGGGTATCGATTGCTGGTAGCTCATGATTTAAAAAAACAGAGGTTCTGTCAGGCATTTTCCTGCTGCAAAGGTTGAGCCTAAACCACGGCCAAGTAATGTTGTTGTTGGATCGGTTGTGGGAAGTAAGAAGGCTTTGGTAGAGTCAGGTCTACTCTGTGTGGCTCGAAACGAGTGCTCGGTGAGGGACATTCAAGAGGCAATGAGTCGAGAAGGGGTGTTCGATGTGGAGATTCGGGGTTTTGGTAACAGAGTATTCCTTACCAATTGTCCTGATAGGGAATTCGCTAAGGCTCTTGTGGATTCGGGATCAGCTTGGTTGAAATCTTGGTTTGATTTGGTGGATGTTCCTGTGGATTTGCTGATGCAACCAGGTCGTTTCTGTTGGTTTGAAGTATTGGGCGTCCCGTTTCATGGATGGTCCATTGAGAATTTTGTTGTCGTTGCGGGTGTTGTAGGGACGGTGGTAACTGTAGTGGATAAGGCAGACGCAGGTGACTCGTTTGGAAAGGCCTTTGTGTTGATTCACTCTCCAGTGATTGAACCTACAGTGGTGGAGACGAGCTTGAAGCTTCTAAATGTTGTGTTCCCTGTGGTTCTCAAACCGGTGGACTCACAGTTAGTCTCGTTTCGTTTTGCCTCGTGTTCCTCTCTTTCAAGAACGACTGTATCGGATGAGAGCTCTTCTTCGAAGGTCCCGTCTCAGCTGGGCGGAATGGAGAAGGAGGGTTTGTCACCTTCGGTGCAGAGTCGCGATGTGAAGAACCGGGATGCCGAGTTTGTTGTTGCATGTTCAGCTCCGAAGGAGTCGCGCGATTTGGTTTTGGTCGACGAGGGAGCAGTTGTTACTATGGACCCTATGCAGTAGACTCCAAACCCATTTAAGCCTTCAACTTATGGGCTTATTACTCCTTTTTCACGCCTTTTTGGAGACAGTGAAGGCTACGTTCCTAATTCGTACTCTGAATCGCATAGGGGTGCTGCTGAAGGTGAGGTTTCTGGTGCTGCTGCGCGGGACAGTTTTCTGGCAGATGGTTCTATACCGGCAGAGGTTGTTAAGCCGAAGAGGAAGCGGGGTAGACCAAAGAAGGGGACTCCTAAGCCGGTATCTTCTCCGACTACTTATTATCAGACGCGGGCGAAGTCTAGGTCAGACGGTAAGGGAGGCAATTCGGGTCCCCTATTGATTGACATTGCACGGAAGCTGAAAGACGGGTCCGGGGACTGGGCTTATTGCAAGAAGGTTGGCAAAAAGGCCATTGATATTGGACCTTTGGTGTTGGAACAATTCGATTCATTAGACCTTGAGATACCCCAACGTACTTTGTGTGACGAGGAGTACAGTGACAGCGAGGAGGAGATGTTGGACTCAGGTACTCCTGTTGATCCCAACTTGGGATCTTTTTTGTGATTCATATCATGTGTTGCCTCACGTGGAATGTGAGGGGGTTGCATTCCGATTTTAAACGGAATTGCGTTAAGAAGTTAATTGTTACGAATTGTGTTGATGTTGTCTTGATTCAAGAAACTAAGTTGGAAGTTATTGATTCTGTTGTTCTCCGAAGTTGTGGGTTAGGCAGTGGTTGGGATTGTGATTGGGTGCTTGCTGTGGGGTCGGCTGGTGGGGTCTTATTGGCTTGGAATATTCTCACTTCTTCCAAAACGGTTTCCTTCCTGCAACGTAATCTTATTGGTTGGAATGGGATTCATTTGGCCACTAATTCCCCTGTCAGTTTTGTGAATGTTTATGCCCCTTGTTGTGCGCGGGAGAGAGCTGATTATTGGGTCTCAGTTTGTAATTTACAGCCTTCTTTGCATGATGCTTTGATTGTTGGTGGGGATTTTAACTCGGTTTTGACAACAGGAGAAATGAGAGGTAGTAAGTTCAGTAGAGCGGATGGCTTGGTTTTTTCTGAGTTTTTGAGTGATATGAATCTGGTTGATTTGAATCTTGTTGGTGCCAAATATACTTGGTATGATTCGGGCTCAAAAGCTTCCAGGTTAGATCGCTTTTTGGTCTCGTCGGAAACTCTTTCAGTTTTTGGGGTGTTGGAGCAAAAAGGGTTTCCCAGAGGGGTTTCTGACCATAGGCCGATGGTGTTGGGCATAGAGACTGTGGACTGGGGACCTAAACCAGTTCGTTTTCTAAATGCTTTGATTGAACATAGACCTTTTTTACCGACGGTCAAGATGTTGTGGGGTTCGTATGTTGTTGAGGGAGCCCTTGATTATGTTTTGTGGCTCAAACTGAAGTGGTTGAGACGAGATTTACAGGTGTGGAACAGTGAGGTTTTTGGTAAATTGGAGATAGTGGTCGCAAATTTGTCAGCTGAGTTGGACGGGTGGGACATCATTCTTGATAGTAGACGGCTTACAGGGGAGGAAAGGGAGAAGAGAGCCTTGTGTAGGGCTATGTTGATATAGAAACAGAGATGGCTGGCAAAGGTGTGGATTCAGAAGGCCAGGATACGGTGGTTTAAAGGGGGGAACCGTTGTACCCGTTTTTTCCATCGTGTTGCGAACTTCAGGGCTTCTAGGAATCGGGTATCCAGGATCCGTGTGGGGCAAGCCTTCGTGTCCACTCCGGAGGAGGTCAAAAGAGCTGCAGTTGAGCATTTCTCGGCAAGGTTTTCGGTTGACCGGAGTATTTCCGCTAATCTACCTAACCTTCCTTTTCGCTCGCTCTCGGCTGTTCAGGCGGAGTGGCTTCAATCTGATTTTGAGGACGATGAGATCCTCAAGGAGGTAAAGGGGTGTGGGGTGATAAGGCGCCCGGGCCGAATGGGTTTTCGATGAGATTTTATCAGTCATGTTGGAGTGTGATTGGAGTTGATGTCTCTAATTTTTTGGTTGCCTTTCAGGATTCGGGGAAGCTAGGCAAAGGAATTAATTCGTCTTTTTTGACCTTGATTCCTAAATCTGGAGCTGCAGTAAGCTTTGATGATTTCCGGCCGATAAGTCTTATTTCAGGACCTTATAAGATTATGGCTAAGTTACTTGCTAATCGGCTGAAGAGGGTACTCCCGGGGCTTATTAGTGACACGCAGAGCGGTTTTGTGGCAGGCAGGCAGTTGGTTGATGGGGTGCTTATAGCCTCAGAGCTAATTCATTCTTTGAAGGGCTCGAAGGAAGACGTGGTCTTGTTAAAGCTGGATTTTGAGAAGGCTTACGACAAGGTCCACTGGGGCTACATTGATCGGGTGTTGGAGGAAATGGGCTTCGGCAGGAAGTGGAGAGGTTGGATGCAGGGTTTTTTTCGTGCTCATGTGTCTGTGCTTGTTAATGGCTCCCCTAGTGGTGATTTCCCTGTTTCTAATGGGATTCGTCAAGGGTGCCCGCTTTCACCTTTCTTGTTTTTGATGGCAGCGGAGGGCTTGCATCAATTGTTGGAGGAGGGGGCTCGGTGTGGTCTTTTCAGTGGAGTGCAGATAGGGTCGGCGGGTTTGGTGGTGTCTCACCTTCAGTTTGCAGACGATACCCTGTTGTTCGTTAAAGGGGATTTGGGTGGGTTAGCCTTCATAAAGGACTTGTTGGAACGCTTTCAAAAGGGCTCCGGCCTTAAGATAAATTTTCATAAGTCTACGGCTGTGATCCTTAATGAGGTGGTGTGCTCTGAGGAGGAGGTGACTCGGGTCCTTGGCTGCCAATTGGGGCAATTGCCCATGAAGTATCTCGGGTTTTGGTTGGGAGCTAATCCAAGAAGAGTGGCGTCTTGGGATCCAATTGTTGACAAGTTCAAGAAGTCTTTGGGGTTGTGGAAGCTCAAGAATCTAAACATGGCTGGTCGTATTGTGTTGGTAAAGTCGACCCTCTCCGCTTTACCTTTATTTTATATGTCCCTTCTTAAGGCACCTAAGAAGGTGGTTGAGGTTCTTGAAGCTTGGCAGAGACGTTTTTTGTGGACTAATCCCTATACAGGGAAAATGTTCTGCAAGGTTCGGTGGGGGAAGGTGTGTAGGAGCAGGGCTGAAGGAGGTCTTGGAATCAGGAGGTTGGAAGCGAGGAATGTTAGCTTGCTAGCTAAGTGGTGGTGGAGGTTTACCTCTGAGGTGGATTCCCTGTGGAAAAAGGTGATATGTGCTTTGTTTGGTTGGGATCCTGTGGACTGGGATTTATCCAAGGTTGATAAACCGAGGTCCTCTTTTTTGGTGTCTCATATTGTTTTCCTAGCCTCTGACCCAAACTTTAATGAGCTCTTCAGTAATCAAGGTGTTCATTGGTTGGTAGGGAGGGGGGATAGGATCTCTTTTTGGGAGGACCTGTGGGTTGGGGAGATTCCCTTGCGGTATCGGTTCCCGGATTTGTATGTGGTTTTCCCGGTGAAGTTCGCAAAGGTGGCTCATTTCTGGTTGTCGGGGCATTGGAGAGTGGGTTTTGATCGGGATTTGAAGGTGTGGGAGCAGGGGTCGGCGGTGAGGTTGATGGAGGTGTTGGAAGAGGTGGAGGTGCGATCAGACATGGCGAATTCTCTTGTTTGGGTGAAGCATCCAAAAGGTTTTTCGGTATCCAGGTCTTATGCTTTGTTGACAGGTGCAGGGGAGGTCAGTAGGGACCTGAAGTGGGCAAGTATCTTGTGGGTTAAAGGGATTCCTCCCAAGTTCAGTGTGTTCGTGTGGCTGGCGGCTCACAGTGCTTTACCAACCATGAAGTTCTTGGAACGCAGGGGGGTAAACATTTATCTTAATCGGATGTTGTGTCTATTTTGCAAATCTAATTTTGAGAATGTTGATCATCTGTTGCTGAACTGTATTTATTCCTGGGAGGTTTGGTGTAAATTGTTGAGGTGGTGGAGGATTGTTGGCCCCATGCCCAAGAGTGTAGTGGAGATCCAGTTTTGGTGGAGAGGTTTGGGTAATGGCCGGTGGTGGAGGGGGTGGATTCGAGTGGGTTACCTCGCTCTTTGGCATATCTGGTTGGTGCGAAATGGGGTGGCTTTCAACTCCATTATGGTTTCTGTTGATGAGGTTGTGTCAAAGGTGAAGCACCACTCTTTTGGTCTTTTATGGAATTCAGGTTCTCTGCGTCCTGGGACGTCTTTTGAGGAGTGGGAGAGGGATCCTGGTTGGTGCCTGAGTTGCGGAGGAGCAGGGGGGAGACCCGGGGTGTCAAGAGGCCTTTGATGTTTTTTGTTCTGTTGTTTGGGGTGCTCTTATGTTTTGCTCGGTGTCTGTGTAGTTTCTGTTGGGTGGGGTGCTTTTGTTTTCGGTTTTTATGTTTTTTGTTTTTGCTCTTGTAGCCGTTGTGGTTTGGAGGAAACATCCTTACATTGAGGGTGGTTTTCTTTGTTTCGCTTCTATGCTTTATAGAACGAATGCCTAATAAAATTTCGCTTATCAAAAAAAAAAGTTTTGTTCGTACAAAAAAATTCAATTCTTTATATAATAAGATCAATTTTTTAGAAAGAAAATATATTAATAAGGGTAAACTACAAATGCATACCCTGAAGTTGGCACGTTTAACCGATGATTACCCTAAAGTTCAAAAACTACTGATGCATACCCTGAAGTTACAACTTGTAACTAGAAACCCCTCCGTCAGCTAAAATGACAAAAATACCCTCAACTACACTTCAATAATTATTTTTAAAAAATTATTTAAAAATCACTTTTGTTATGTATATATATTTGGGTTAATTCCACCTCAGTACCCTAAATCTTTCATATTTCATTTAGAGTACCCTAAATCTTTTTTGTGTCACCTCAATTCCCTAAACTTTCATTAATTCCATTTTAGTACCCTAAACTTTCATTCATCTCATTTTAGTACCCACCGTAAACTTTACCATAATTTTGGTTGTTGGTGAGGGGTAGTATGGTCATTTTACCTGTTTTGGATGGAATATCATATGCAAAGTTAACAGTGGGTACTAAAATGGAATTAACGAAATTTTAGGGTACCGAGGTGACACAAAAAATATTTAGGGTGCTCTAAATGAAATATGAAAGATTTAGGGTACTCTAAATGAAATATGAAAGATTTAAGGTACTAAAGTGGAATTATCCCTATATATTTATTTATTAAATGAATTCATTTTTATTTAAAAAATCACTTCAGTTTTTTTTTAAATATATATTTAAAAAAGCACTAAGGGTATTTTCGTCATTTTAGCTGACGGATGGGGTTTCTAGTCACAAGTCGTAACTTCAGGGTATGCATCAGTTTTTTTTGAACTTTAGGGTAATCATCGATTAAACTTTCCAACTTCAGGGTAATCATCAATTAAACGTGCCAACTTCACGGTATGCATTTGTAGTTTACCCTATTAATAATATTTCAAGACGTTAACATAAAGTCAGGAGAAAGAGGACGAAAGCCTCTCACACAAACAAAAGCACTGGTATAACCCAACCTCAAAACTATCTCAACAAGGGGAGTAAAGTAGTGGTCTCAGTACCGTATACTCGAACCGTTAAGCAACAATAAAGCCATCCGTGAACGAGAAAAAATCCCCAACAACGAGTTGCAACAAACCTTAAACAGTCTAATATACTAGAAAAACAACTATTTAGCTCGAAAAACAATAGGTATAATACCTAGATTTCACAACCATAAAGCTCTAAAAACAATACATAGTTGTAGCACTTACCACTTCCAAATGCCACAATAAGCGAACAAGTATATAACATTCCAAAATCGTTCGAGCCACCAACTCAAAGAGTGATGGCTCTAACACGCCGTCGGCCAACACCGCAATTGGTAGAGATGGACCAGTGACAAAAATCACTGAAACTCAGATGCCAAAGCTTTGGTAACGGCTCGACTTCAAAAAATTCCAACACCTAATAACCTACATTTCGATCTTCTTGGTTACTCAAACCTATACCAACTCGTCGGAGGTCAACACCTAATAACCGACGAGCCCCCTACCGACAACAAGTGAAGGGGTAACCATGAAGATCGAAAAGTAGCTAAAACTACGGACAGAGTAGTGTATATACTAATGATTATGGGGGTAAAAAACCTTGCCTACCGGGAATGCGTGTTTAGTCCCGGAACAGTGATCGGAATAGTGCAACTTTCGAGTACACCCAACACAACCCGTACCGAGATACACAAACCTTGTGTGTGAAACCTAGACCAAGCTCTCACACAAGAGAGACGGAAGAGACCATATCCGGAGTTGTAAGTCCAGATCTAGTACCACACAAACGAATAAGCAAGCAGACCAAAGTCCCAAGGCGGATCTGGAAGTCAAACACTCCACCTCCGACGAACTAACCGACCAAAGGGGAAGAAGAAGTTGTGCATCACCGGACTAGAAGGACCACACCACCACCAGGAGCAACAAACAAAAATTAATCATCTAGTCAACAGACAAGAATTATCTTGATATTGAGAAAAACATCAGTTTTTTTTATCAGCAAAGCATATTTAGATTAAAACCGCTTTAGAGGTTAAAAAGGAGTACAAGGAATGTCTAGCTACAGATCATGCACAAAAAAACCGAAATACAACAAACAACTTCCCATGAAACATCAAGGTGTGAAAATGATAACCCTCTAACCAAGGTATGAAAATGAAAACCCTGAATATTTTTGTGTTATCTATGTGAATAATTCCAAGCAATCCAAAGGAGAGTAAACTTTTTGAGTAGCTGGGTTGTGATGAAATTGAGTTTTGTTGATCTGATATGTTGATTTGTTGAGTTTGAAACCTGAGTGTCTGCAGATCAAGTTGTTGAGGATCTGTCAATGCGATTGTCAACTGAAATTGTTTGATATCATCAAATTTTTGTTGTGCTTAATGAAGATATGAAGGTGTTGTGGACCTCTTAGGTTTGATTTACTTGAGACAGTCCATGAATCTTATGCAGACAAAGCCAATGATGGACCTCTTAGGCTTTAGTAACTTCAATGACCTGTAGAGTACCAAGAGAACCTTGGGTCTTTAGATGGCTTTGCTGAGACTTGTTGATACATGATGCAAGAGAGCAGGAGTGCATGAAGTAGCAGCTATGAAACAAATGCTGGTCCTAAAGAGAATAACAACCTGCAAGGAAGTGAAAAAAGAAGGGAACACTCAGCTAAGATTAAGCTACCCTCACTAACCACAAACAAAGAGGAAGGAACCCGAGGACAAGGAGGCCTCACATCTCACAGTACTCACCAAAACCACCCACAAAACCATCCCAAGTCCCCCAACCCTAGAGCCAAACCAGAGAACAAGGGCCCCAAAAGCACAGCAAGAGGAACTGAAAGTACAATCAAAGGATCCTGCAACTTACATTCAAATCCAATCCAAGCAGGCTTTGGGGGAGCAACTCCATAAGCTGAAAGAAAAGAACATGTTTGATTTTTGGAATTTATGCCATTCCCAAGAATAAGACTGATGGAGAATTTTTTTGAAAATTTCCTCTGCATTAGAATTCTCATCTCTGAAGACTTTTGCATTTCTAGCTAACCATAGCATCCAGATAGTGAGTTGGAAAATTTGAATCTAAACCTTTCTGAATTTTCTTTTCTGCAAATGAGGCCAGGCTATCAAATGTTCTTTAACAGTGCCTGGAATGATAAACTCTGAGCCCCACCAAGATGTTATCAACCCCCAAACCTGCCAGGCCATCCCACAGTGGAGTAAAACATGACTCCCATCTTCTAAGTCCCAATGGCATATTGAGCATAACATATCATCCAGAGAAAGGGTCACACCTCTTGATTCAAGAAATCATTTAGAGGGGAATGCATCATGACATGCCAGCCAAGTGAATGCTGATATTTTAGGGGGAATTCCAGGTATCCAAAGGAGTTTAGTCCATGTTGAAGCTGCAGCAGATTGAGTTCCTTGTTGTTCAAGAAGAGTATACAATTTTCTAACTATGAAGCCTTTTGGATCCCAATGCCAAATAATTACATCCTCCTAATCTCCCAGCTTGATTTCTTTCAAGATTGAGGAAAGAATGTCCCAATCATACTCAGCTCTTCCTCTAGGGGCTCTAATAAAGTCCAAGTCCCAAACAGAACCAGTCCAAACTTCAGCAACCAACATCTGCTTTGAAAGAGAGAGCTCATAAAGCCTTGGAAATAAATGTTTAAAAGCAGTGTCACCCCACCAAGCATCTCTCCAGAAGAAGACTCTTGCTCCATTTAAAACTTTCCAATGTAAACCTTTAGAGCCAAAAATATCCTCAAACCTTGGATCTTTAGCTAAATTTAGAATATGAGTAATGAAGCTACTTGACCCCAATTCATTGAAGTTTGATAGATCCCATTCATTTGCTCCCTAACCAAATTTTCCACAGATAATCAACTTCCAAAGAGCATTCTTCTCTAGGGAAAATCTCCACCACCATTTAGCCAATAGAGCTATATTCATACTTGATAATTTTCTGATACCAAGTCCACCTTCTGCTTTACATTTGCAGAGCTTTCCCCAGTTAACTTTCCAGCATCCTTTTCCAGATAATTTGCCATGCCATAAGAATTTTCTTTGCCAACTTTCCATGCTCTTGATTACACCTTTTGGGGCTCTGAGATTAGAGAAGTAGTACAATGGCAAAGCCCCTAGAGTGGATTTGATTAATGTGATTCTACCTCCTAGAGATAGGAGTTTTGCTTGCCACAATCCTAGTGCTTTCTTGAATTTTTGAACTATAGGATCCCATGTTTTTGCTCTCTTTTTATTAGCTCCCAGAGGAAATCCCAGATAAATTATTGGAAGTGTGGTGGCTGGACAATAGAGAATGGATGCAATGATTATTTCCTCTCCTTCTGTGAGGTTCATGGGAATGATCTGGGACTTGTCATAATTTACTGCCAGTCCAGAGGCAGAGTGAAACATAGCTAATGCAAATTTGAGGCACCTCACATGATCTGGTATGGCTTTGATAAAAAAAAAATAGAGTCATCAGCAAATTGAAGATGGGAAATCACAGGGCTATTTGGGAAAGGTTGGATGCCTTGAAAAATATTGTTTGTGATTCCAGCCCTCATAATTTGATTCAAGCCCTCTACTATCAATACAAAGAGTAGAGGTGGTAGGGCACATCCTTGTCTCACACCTCTAGAGATTTGAAAGTCATTATTATGAGCACCATTGATAAGGATTGAAATTGAGGCTCTGAGGCAAGAAATTATCCAAAGCTTCCATTTGACTCCAAAACTCATCCTGGTTAGCATTTGCATCACAAAGCTCTAGCTTACTTTGTCAAATGCGTTTTGGAAGTCATCTTTAAAAATCAGGGCCTTTGTCTTTGACTTTTTGATGAAATGTACCACTTCTGAAGCAATTAGGATCCCATATATGATCTGTCTTCCAGCTATAAAGCCAGTTTGTTCATCCCCACAAGATTGTTGATCACTATTTTAAGTCTGGAGGAGAGTAATTTGGAGAGGATTTTGTATGGTCCTCTCATTAGACTGATTGGTCTGAAGTCTGCAAAGGTTAGAGGGGAAGAGCCTTTGGGGATAAGAACCAGGAAGGAGGAGTTAAGTCCTTTTCCTAACTGTCCAATATTATAGAAGTCTTGAAGGAAATTCATAAGATCTACTTTGATAATATTCCATCCTGCTTGAAAAAAATTGAGAGTGAAGTCATATAGACCAGTAGCTTTGTCCCCTTTGCAAGCCAAGACTGCTTGAAGAACTTCTTCTTCCAAGAATGGTCTTTCCAACCATTCTTTTTGTTGTGGAGTGATAGAATTGAAAGGTAGGCCCTGTAGATCTAAGAATTCCCCATTATCACTTTGAAAGCTTCTGCTGAAAAAAGCTGTGGCAGCTTCTTTTATTTGTTCAGGCTCTGTCAAGGTTATTCCATTGTGGCAGATGGATGAGATATTTTTCTTTGCACCTTGGAGGTTAGCAATTCCGTGAAAATAACTTGAGCCATTTTCCCCATCATCAAACCATTTCCTATTAGCTTTCTGACTCCAAAATTTGGCAAGTAATTTGTATTTTTTTTATAAGATCAGCCTTTAAAGCCCCTCTATCTGAAATCTTTTGATCTGAGAGAACCCTGGATCCCACTAAGTTATCTAGGATATTGATGGCATTGGTTAACTATTGAATTTGTGTTTCAAGAATACCAAAGACATGGCAGTTCCATTTCTTTAGATCAGCTCTCAGCATTTTGAGTTTCTTCCAAAGGATAAACTGAGGAGTGCCTGCAAGGGATAAATCTTGGATCATCTATCCAAATGTTCATAAGTTTGAAGGGCCTTGGACCCCAATCCTTTACATTGTTGTATAATAACACAGGCATGTGGTCGGATATAGACCTTGCTAGACATGTCTGAGTAAGTGATGGAAGCAAACTGAGCAATTCATTGGAGACTATAAATCTGTCTATTCTGGAGGCTTAACAGCCATGACCAAACCAAGTATATCTTCCACCTTGCAGAGGAAGGTCAATAATACCAATATTGTCAATCATTCTTTGAAGATTGCTCATAGAGGTCCCTCCATTTCTTCTTCTTGATCTATGTTCAACTGATAGTATAGCATTGAAATCTCCTCCCAAGATTATCAATAGATCAGATGGTTGGTTGATTAATTCATTCTCAATATTGGACCATAATGAAGCTCTGAGTTGAGGATTAGTTGAGGCATATATATTCACTACACAACAAGATTGATTGAGTTGAGATAGTAAACCATACCAGAATAGAGCTCCCTGAATAGGTTTGATGTTTAACAAGATAAAATCAGATTTTCTGCACATTGATATTAGTCCCCCAGAGGTTCCAATAGCATCCAATGCAGCAGCTTCCCAGTCAGAAGATAAACCATAGAGCCTTGGATAGTTGGATGGGAGGGATTGCAATTTTGATTCTTGGATTAAAATGAAGTCAGGGGATTGTTTGAGTAGCAAGAAATTAAGGTTCCTCCTCTTTTGGTTTGAGGAGATTCCTCTCACATTCCATGAGAGGAATTTCATTTCAGAGTTATAGAGAGGAGAGGTTGATGGCAGAGCATCCCATTAAAGGAGAGACCAGTGCTAATTCAATTTTGTCTAGCTCAGGAAGGTCTTGTTCAGAACCATCCAAATGATCATACTCAGAGCCTTCCATAAGATCCAACTCATCTAAACCTTTCAGTCTAAGCAGGGTCTAATCTTCAGCCAGTTTGAATTTCAGACCAATTGCTTTGCCAAAACCCCAAGCCTTCTTTGCTTCAGTGTCTTCTTTCAGGAAATTGTGTTGGGTCTTCTTTGCCAACTGGGAGGAATCATCTGCCCCTTTCTCTTTTAGCTTTTATCTTGTATCATAAGACCTGGTTTGAGGTTTTTTTTAACTTTTCTTCTTCCCTCTTAATTTCAGTTTAGGATTTGGTGCAGTAGCTAGAGTTATTGGCTAAACCTAGGAAGTTTGGAACCTCCTGAACTTGAGGAGATTGGGTGGGAGAAGTGGGGATGCTGAGATTTTGTGTCCCAGTTTCCAAGAAATCCAAACCTTGTGGACCCTCATAAGGAGAAGTTACAGTGTTTGTGTCCATTTCCCCCATTTGAGGCAGTTGTAAGTAGTTACCTTTTATGTTGAGTAGGGTCATGTAAAGCTAGAGACTTTTGAAACATTAAATGCTCACTCTTTTCCAATGAGAAAGTTGGTTCTTCTGTTGCCTGAAACCTTGCTTCTGTCCCGTCAATTGAGGAGTGTGCAGATTCAAAACGACATTGAGATGATGGTATTTGAAATGTTGAAGAGGGTTGGTGTAACTGAATCTGAGTAGAGACTGTAGCAGACTAATTAGTTGCAATTGATAAAACCAGGTCAAAAACAAATGTAGCAATTTTGCAACCAGACTGATCTTGTGAGGGTATTATGATTGAATCTTTTCTTGTTTCATGGATGTGATCAGAAGAAGCTCTTTCTTCACTTTCATAGGTATCCTTGACAATCACCAGTTGATCATCTTGAGTTTCAAGTTGTGGCTGTGAGGGAAAAAGGCCAGGAGCAGGGGAACAAACAAGCAAATGTCCACATTCATAATCAAGGGCCTCATTAATGCAAACTAACTTTGTATCTACCTCTTCTGTGGTCAAAGCTCTTGGAGAAATAATTGGATCTTCCATATACATTAACTCATAATGATTGAACCTAGTACCCAAAACAGCAACCACATTAACTCCTTCATCAATAGACCTGGCTTGTATAGAATTTTCTGCAGGATGGAAAAGAGGGCTTTGTATTAAATTTTCCAAATGCTCAGCATCTTCCTCTATGATTTCCTTTGAGTAATCATCGATATAGTCAAAAGCAGAACCTGGTGATCTAGAGGGCTCAGAATCAGATGAATTTTCTGATGAATTGTTGAAATAATTCTTGATCTTTGGATTCCGAAGGTGGGGGATGTTGCTTGATTGTATTGAAGAGATCCATACTTTATACTGAACTTTCCCAAGAGTGATTTTCATTTCTTCTAATATTGGCTTCAGATCTTGAGTATGTACTAGTACATAGGCTGTATGAATATGAAGATCTTGAGCTGATTGAGGATGTGTAAAAATGACCTATCCATGGTTGGACACTGCTGCTTGGAAGGTCTCAGTACACCAGCCATGATAGGGAATTTCTTGTATACCAAACCAAGTCAATTTACCTCCCTTGTTGATTAAATCCTCTTTTCCAGGTATAAATGTGAGTCATTGCTTGAGCCATGCCCCATCATCAAAGAATAGATGTTTATCAAACTGAGGATCAGGACAATGGACCAAGATCACCTTGTTTCCTAGGTCCTTAAGCTGAATTTCACACACACCTTAAATAGTTATCTCCTGCATTATTGCTTCCACAGAGAGATTGAGATGAGTCAAGGCCAAGTGAGCTCTATCCCAAAGCTTTGCTTTTGCCGATATCATGGAGCCTTGACATTGGAAATCTGTATAAGATTTTTCTTGATAAAAAGTTCTTGGAGTTGGCTGGCTTTTGTAAGAGGTGTTGTTGAGATAATTCTTATCTCTTTCCCAAGCCTCAGTTACAAAGAGGGTTTGATTTCTGAACTGGAATTCATTTGTCTGTAGAATTGCTTGCTGGAGATCCCTCTTTGAGGCAAAGTAGATGAATCCATACCAATTTCCTTTTGCATTAGGTTTGAAGCCAACCATAGATTTAATGAAGCCTTGAAGTTGACCAAAGATAGCATCCAACCAGTCAGTTTTAGCCTCTGGTGGTAAATGGAGGACAAAAGCAGTGAAATGAGTAGAAGGCATCTCCACAAGTTTCCTTTTATGAGGATTGAGGCTAGGCTGCACCCTTTCAAAGCCCGTAGGAGGATAACCCAAGGAGGAGGAACCTTCTTCCAAGGTCTTTTCGAAGCCTTTATCTTCCACCAGCAACTTCCCCTTGTTCTTGAGCTGTAGAGATGGGCTTTGGGATGAAGTTAAAGCAAATGTTAGAGCTTTTTTTCCAAAATGCTTGTCGTGGAATGAGGGAGTTGAATCTCTGCCCGAGGAAAGGGGCTGAAAATACTTGTAATAATACTGTCTTTGGCCATCTAGCAATTTTGTGCATCCTCCAGGAGAGTATTGTTGTGTTTTATCAGAAGAGGAAGTAGAGGCTGCCCTGTTTATTTTGCCTTTAACTTTGATTCTTTTCTTCTGAACTGGTTTTGGTTTTGAGTGAGCCATGAGAGCAGGAAGATCACCACTGTGTTCTTGTTGAGATAGCCTAACTCCCAATATTTGGGTGGAATTCATAATCACCTAAAATTTGAAGCATAGGAGAAGAGAAGCAGTAGAATGTGATGGAGTTGAAGATGAAGATTCGGAGTTGCAGAAGATGAAATGAATCCTTCCAGCAAGCTTAGCGACACCAACTAAAAAAGTAACCCATGGTGGTTCGGTGATCTAAAGGAGATCATCATGAACACTACACCAATGAAGATTAATGAAAGATGAGTATGAGCTTCATGTTCTTCCGAGATACTGTAGCTGGTAGAGAGAATTTAACATCAGTTTGAAATATCGATTTTTATCGCATAGATTTCAATACTGTCAATGAGTTCCAATCTATATTTGATTGTTTGTGTGAAACAAGTAATAAGATTAGCTAAAGTGATGATGAAGATTTGAACTAATTTGGTAGACAATATTATTAGGAGGAGGTGATGAAGAAGGATGACCAGAAGAATTTCATACCAAAAAAGCAAATACCATAACAATAAGTATTTATTCTCATTGTTTAGCACCAATGAAATAGAAGGCCAAAAAAATTTGAAAGTGGGTGTGTAGGTATTGACAGAACGCAAAACAGAGGGAGGGGGAGAATCCCATGAAAACACCACTCCCTTACGTCATCAATTTGGTACGCCTACCCCTTTTGTCATCTCAGCCACTGTTTTTGTTGATGGTTGGATAAAGGCATCATTTATCATTACTCCACAACATTTGATCCATGACGATATTCATGATCATCATTGTCATCTTAGGGTTTCATTCTTCCTTTCTTGTCCCAATCAAGAAAGGAAGAATGCCAAATCAAACTTGTCCCAATTGTTTAGCGATGTTCTGTAAAAGCATGGCACGAGCATCTTGTTCCAGCTATCTCATCGTCGAGGTGTCTTGGCTACTAATTGTTGCATACGAATCAAAAAACCTTTGAATGCTTTTGTCTTTGCACTCAACCATCATGCGCAGCTACACAGCCTGACCTTGAAGAAACTTAGATGGGGATTCATCATTGGGGTCTACCTCCACGATCTGTTGTTTCCCTTTGCCTTTGGCTTTAGCCTCTCCTTTTTCTGGCCAGTCGGACGTTCCTCCTGTAAGTGAGGTCAACTTGTGTTCAGTTATGTCGGTCGATGTGTAGTTGCAATTGTCGCTCAACCTTATACGATTTCTTGTTTCACTTTCCGCGTCGGTTCCAGCTTCCTCGATGTGGGAACTTCTTGACACCCCACTTAAAGTGACCCTTCATTAGGTTCATAAATTGGTTCAAAACAAACCTATGCCCCTCATCTTCTTTTTAAGCCGTTTCTGCTCCTTCCATGACATGAGCTTTGTTCCTCCCACTTTGGTAAGCGTACTCAATTCGCACATATACCCTGAAATTTACTGAATTTTTGTTGATTTGATGTTAGTGATCCTTGCAATTCTTCCACGTGCGCATTGGGTTGGTTGGGTTCCTCAACTGTCTACCTCGTCCCCGACATATGTCTAGTATGCATCGATCTTTTTCGACTTCCCTCTGATGCTATCAACAAATTTGTTAACCATGTCTTTGTCAACCGAACCTCCTCCTCAACGCTTTATCTGAGACTCGGAGGTGTAGTTGATGCTAATTGATTCGGCCAGCTCCTCTATGGCTTGGACGAGGTAAATTGGGAAAGTTGCTCGGAGGTGAACTGCGAAGGAACTGATTTCTTCTGGTTGGATGGCCATGGAGCCAATTGGAAGGGCTCGATACGTGAGGTTAGTGATTAAATAAGAGAATGAATCCATTCTACATTGGTTGGCTCATTCAAATGTATATCCTAGAGAAGTAATTCATAGTCGTTGCCGCCGTCCATGGAAAGGAGCTCAAACATTTTTGTAGAAAATAGGAGGTGTAAAAAAGAAGAGGTGTCGACACGTGGTGTGTCTCCATTAAGCCAAAGACTAGCCGTTGGGCGTTGCATCGACTAGTCCTACTATTGCAAGATCCAGCGACGAGGCGTAATACAATGTTGTCCTGCAATGAGCCGCCTACGTCGACCCTACAACGATCCACTATAATGATCTTAATGTACAACCCCACAATTATGTCTAATCACAATTGCATTTATCTGTAATTCGGCACCTATTCTAACAAAAAGGATAATTATGGCCGACTACAACCATCTTAGACTCCTTTCCATATCTACACACAAATTTTGAATTAGCTTAGAGCATCCACAACGGGTCGTGGCAGGCGGTCGTTCCGGGCGCAGATACGGCGCTGACACGACTCGCAGGCACGGCTCGTCGTGTCAGCTGGTCGTGTCGGGAAGGGAGCTGCAGTTGGTCGTTGCTGGTTCCAGCAACGACACGTCTTGTCGTGCCAGACGCCAACGGCTAGTCGGTTGGCCACTGACGACTTGCCACGTGTCGACGCCGACTCCCAAAGGCCCATCAATTTCCTATAAATTCATATCTACCCCAAGAAAAATTTCACTCCTCCTCTCTTGTTTCAAGCTTCTTCTTCCTCTATTCCTCTCCAAATCCTATAGTTTTTTTTCCTAGTTCTATTTTTTTCGAAAGCGAATTTTCCAACGGTGGAGGAGATGAAGCAAATGACAGAAGAAGAAATAGACGCCGCGATGGATAGGTTTGTGGAGGCAACGGAAAAAGCAATAGAGGATCAATTGATGGCATCGATACACCCAAGGGGTCGGGATGATGATGAGGCCGAGGGCTCAAGGTCGGCGCCGAGACCAAAGTGGAGAGTCATTGAGCGCAATCGAGAAGATGCACACGAAGGGTTGATCCGTGACTACTTCGCACCTACACCGGTGTACATCGACCAACAGTTTCGACGACGGTTCCGGATGTCGAGGGACATGTTCATACGGATCATGAAAGGTTTGAGTGGCCGGTACGCATACTTCTGTAACGGAAAGGATGCTACGGGGAGGGCCTCTTTCACTCCACACCAGAAGTGCATGGTAGCACTTCGTCAGCTCAGCTATGGAAGTTCAGCCGATAACGGCGACGAGTATTTTCGAATGGCGGAAACCACTGCGTTGGACTGCCTGAAGAAGTTTTGCATTGGCGTCATCAAGGTTTACGGGCGGACCTACCGACGACGCCCGACCGTGGAAGATACAAGACGTTTGTTGCGAATCAACGAAGAGCGCAGCTTTCCGGGGATGATAGGGAGTCTTGACTGCATGCACTGGGATTGGAAGAAATGTCATGTGGCATGGTCTGCACAGTTCGCAAGTAGGGACCACGGGAACGTCCCCACAATCATGCTCAAAGTCGTTGCATCCTTAGACCTTTGGATCTGGCACTCTTTCTTCGGGACACCGGGCTCCAACAACGACATCAACGTGCTCAATAGGTCTACATTATTCTCCCAAGAAGTAAAAGGCTTCGCCCCAGATGTGAAGTTCAAGATCAGCAGTAGAGAATACGAAAGCCCGTATTACTTGGCAGATGGAATTTATCCTGCTTGGGCAACATTTGTGAAGTCAATACCTGCTCCACAAACGCCGAAACAATGATGCTTTGCTAAATACCAAGAGGCATGTAGGAAGGACATCGAACGAGCGTTTGGAGTTCTACAGGGCCGGTTTCACATCGCTACTCACCCGTGGCCCACTGATCCGTTTGCAGATATTGGTGTCCCGGACCCAACCATTCTTTGAGGACCACCACCAGCGGTGACCGGGGAAAGTATCATGGGCCATAGAACAAGGATTCGAGATCGGAATGTTCATGACCAACTCCATGCTGATCTCATCGAACACATTTGGGCAAAATATGGAGATGGCAGCCGCAATTAAATATTAAGTATCAATGTTAATGTATTTTATATTTGGTTTGAAATAAAAATAGTAGTTATGCAATTCATATTTGGTTTCAATTAAAAGTATTACAAATATGTGGGGTTTTTTTTATTTAGTGAAACTGTGTAGACATGGCTCCTGACACTAGTAGTGTCAGACCATTGTAGGAGCAGTGTCAGGAAGCAGTGTCAGGAAGCCAAAAAGCACTCCCTAAAACTGCTCCTTGACACTACCTAGTGTCTAACCATTGGAGATGCTCTTACAACTCTCCCCACTTTATTTTTCCACCGTTAGAAAATCAGGCAGCTAATTGTTTATTTTTTGATGACGAAATTTCTCCTACACCATATTACAAAAATAATAATTCTTCAAATCAGATTTTTAAATATAGAAGTTATATTTTTAACATGTTAGATTAAAATTATTTTTCTTATAAGTGGTTGAAATTATTTATTTTTCAATAGATGATATTTCTTAAAAAATTATTTCATATATATATATATATTATTTCATTGTATTCAAAATATATTTTTTCAATTTTTCTACTTATAAAAACAAAACTTTCATATTTTATTTTATTTTTATCATGTAAGAAAGGTATCATTTTCACAATTTATAAAAAATAAAGTGAACTAAAAAAAATCCTACTTGTAAAAAAACAAAAAACAAAATATGAGACCTACTAAAAGAATATAAAAATTAATAATAACCATGGAAACTAGAATAAGAAAAAAGATTCACATTACATCGTAGTAGCATCTAGACCTATTTTTCTTTGGGGAAATTTGAGAAAGTATGTTTGATAATAGCGCGTGAATTAGTTTTTAGGGAAAATTTCAATATAATACCTTGTCAAACATTTATTTCCAAGATAATACCTAGCTTAATTTTTTACAATATAATACCCTACTAAACTTTTATTTGCAAGATAATACCCTAACAAGTGGTTTTTTGCAATATAATACCTGTCAAACATTTAACCACAGTTTGGTACCTAACTGTTAACTTTATGTTATTTTTCCATCCGAAAAGTAAAAAAAGTCTAAAATAGCCATCACCATGAAATGTCAAAATATTCCTTCATTCATCTTCAAATTTTCAAAATTGATTTTTTATGGTAGATTTTGAAATTTTGAGACGAATGAAGGACAATTTTGAAATTTCATGGTGAGGGGTATTTTTATTTTTTCACTCTCTGAATGAAAAAATAACAGAAAATTAATGATTAGGTACCAACATGTAGTTAAATGTTTGACAGAGTCATATATTGTAAAATAATTATGCCAGTGTATTATCTTGCAAATAAATGTTTGACATGGTATTATATTGCAAATAAATATGCTAGGGTATTACTTATAAATAAATGTTTGGCAGAGTATTATATTGACATTTTATCTATAGAATACCCTCATTCTAACTTAAACAACACTCTTGATCTCAAACCCTCTTTTTTTTTTATCGTCTTCAACTATATTTTCAAAATAAATTCAAATTTAATTAATTTATAAAAATATTTTATGTAAAAAAAATATTTTATTCAATTTTATAAATTATTAAAATCATATTTTAATTTATTTTTAAATAAATAAGATTAGTTTAATAAATATTTTTAAAAAGATATATCAAATCTATAATTGTAAATTACCAAGATCAGATTTTAATATATTTCTCAAATTGGAATTAGAAAAACAAATTAAAATATGAATTTAATAACTAATCAAGTGGAATAAATTAAAATTTATTTTTGAAAATTACCATTATAAATTTGAATTATCTTTTCAAAAGTATTTATCAAAATAGTCTGATTTGAAAAAAGTAATTAAAATCTGATTTTAATAATTAATAAAATGGAATAAAATATTTTTTTGTATAAAATCTGAATATTTATTTTTAAGATAGATTTGAATAATATAATTAAATGTGAATTGTTTTCAAAATGTCGGTGAAGAAAATGAGAAATAAAAAGGTGCGATATTAAGAGTTTTATTTGAATAAAAATGAAGGTATTTATGTCCTAAAAAATATGAAATGCATATATTTTCAGTTTTAGACTATATAGGTTATAAATTTTGATTAAAAAATAATAAATTAATGTTATTATGAAGTAGATTTTTCCAAATTTCCCTTTTTCTTTAAAGACTTATCTAAAGCATGAAGTGCTTATATGTAAACATACATGAAATCATGTTTTTAAGGTATTAAGTGTTAGTCCTAGTGCCCATAGTTCAATCCTAAATGTCCAAATGTATATATCATCGTTAGCAATAAAATTAAAGCGGCTTTATATTACTTATGTGTTGGAGTAATATATCGATGTGTGCTCTGATCTATGCCCACCATGCGAATAGAACCATAGATCGAGATAGATCAAACTTGATGGGTCCCTAGTCAACAAAGCTTCACTAGAAGCGACTAGTATGAAAGATGGCTCTTTATGGCTTACGTTTTGTTAGTCATTGGAATGAGATTCCGGAGTCTGGTCATAGATATCATGTGGGACATGATATTGGATGACCCGCCCTGAATATGTGCCATAGATTAAGTCATGAACATATTCAGTGTCGTAGCTTGTCATGTATCCTTAGACCAAGGAGTCTTTGTGATCGCTATGTAGTCAACAACTGAGTTTGACCTGAGCCTAACGTTGTCCGTAACAGGGCTTCCATAACGGCCAGGATTGGCTTGGGGACGGGCTACATGAGTGACACGAAAGGCGGCTAAGGGATTTATCCCTCATACTAAGGTATGGGAAAGATATCGGTTCTCGGCCGCTTGATCGAGAGTGACTGAAAGAATAGCATGGCCATGCACATGATACTGGGTATCATATCTTCAGTCATCTCACATATCAAGGAACGGTGATTGAGAATAATAAGGATGACGACTCTATGCCTTATCTCAATCAGGATATCGGAGATAAAAGGATAATGGCAGGGATGACGGAAAGGTTAGAATCGACAGGGTCGATTCGTTATGCAGTGTCAGGCAATACTAAAGTCTCGTTAGTTGCCACTTAAATACGATCAAGTAAAATGAGATTTTACGTTGATCTACTGACATGCATAAACCTAAGGGTCACACCGGAGGATGAAACTCATTGACACATTTATGGAGAATGGACAAAAGGGAGTTGTCTCGGGACATGACCAAAACTGGGTTTTGGGTCATGTGCCCGTAAGTGAATAGGACTTTACGGATCGAGACAAGGCTTGCAGTCTTGGGATTGATCGCGTCGGATAATGTTGGACATTTCCGGTATGGAAGGCTTGGAGGCGATGAGCGAATCACGGGACCTCGTTGGAAATGGCCACGGGCCATGTTCCAAGAGGCCCATGAAAGGCCCATGCAACCAAGGCCCATGGAACTAATTAATCAAGTCTTGATTAATTAGTACTAAGTAAGCAAGACAAGGATTAAGGTGTTGGTGATTCACCACCTAACCCAATCTTGTCTTGCCATACTTTGTCCTATTTACACCTTACTTGACACCATACTTGTCCCATGCCTTTAGTTGGACAAGTATGGGTTTTGTTATGTTTAAGTCATCTTTTTTCAACATAACAAACACAAGACAAGAATAGGAAACACATTTTCTCTCCCTCTTCCATGGCCATTTCGGGTTTGGCTAGTTTCCACCTCCATTTTTGTGTTCTTGAGTCCTCAAAGAGAAGAACTACGTGGCTTTGATTCCCATGTGGATACGTAGGCGTCTTGGAGACTCAAGTCAATCATTCGTTAACCGGTGTTCTTGTTTTGGTAAGAGATAGTGTTGAATTTTTCTCTTGTGAATCCATTCTTTGTTAGTTGTTTCATGGTTTTAATCGTCTCTTGGTTTTTATTGATTTTCCGCTGCGAGTTGCTTCATCTCCAACCCTACCTCGAGACCCAACATTAAGACGAATTCCATTAATTTTTTTGAGTCATAATACAAGAAAATGTATCAGGTATTAGAAAATCTGACCACAAAGGGACAGACATGGAGCCCACTATCTTGGCTAACTGGTGGGCAGTAGCATTCGCTGACCGCTTAACAAAGACGAGTTCGAAATCCACGAGTTGTGCCAGAATGGCATGACAATGCTATTAAATACCATCTAGCGGGGAGAGTAAGGTGCATCTGTTTTCCATAAGGTTCACCGATCGTTGATGTTCGCTACGAACAAGAACCTTGTCGAGCCTTATGGATTGGATCCATAGGAGGGTTTCTCGGATAGCTTGAGCTTTCGTCATAGCCGAGGAATTGACCCCTTAGAGAACCCCATTCTGTCCTTCTAGAACCCCATCCACATTCACCTAGAGCCTCCCCCCTAGTGGAGGATCCCACACAAAGGGCATAGGTCTAGTGGAAGCCACGAGAGACCCATATCGGGTGTTGGCTTCCGTCCAAGCTCTAAAGTGCACCTTCGTCGTGATAGTTGTGGTATCCGGGAAGATAGTGTCCCCATTCCAAATAAAGGCATTATGATCCTTCCTTTCCCACATCCTATCTCAACTCGTTGAGGGCAGAAGGTAAAGCCAAGAACGAGGCCCACTAAGCCCCAAAATCCAGGGCTGGTAACAAAATATACTCAAATAAAGTTCGAGTCCAGTAGTACAGATCAAAAGGGAACTACTAGAAAAAGATAAGAAACAGGGATGCTGCTCCATCAATGCGCAGATCGCTCAACGATTCTGCAAATCCCACATAATCAGGGATGGAATGGCTATTCAAAATATGATCTCCATGACTCTCGGCCGTAACGTTCGAGTTTGCGAGGATCACGTGATTATGGCCTTGAAACGTAGAGGGACCAGCTTGGGTTGAGGTGCTGCCATCTTGCAGTGACGGCGACGCCGGTGAGGCCTCAGCCATCTTGACATCACCAGCGATCAGAAGCTCCTCAGTCCGGCCTAAAAACAGAGCCTTATTGGTCCCTAACGGTATGCTCTGTTTCTGAGCATCCAGAACAGAGTCGTCGGAAGTTTGGTTCACCGGCCGACGACGTGCTAGCGCAACAAATAGAATGAACCCATTGATTTTGAATCCATTTAATCCTTTAATGGATTGACCAACGTCACCTTTAGAATCAAACCGGATGAAACCAAAGAGTCGGCCGTGGAGTTTGGGACGCCGAGGAACATTCGTAGAGACGATCGTGCCGAATGGACTGAAGATGTTTCGAACCCACTCCTCCGATGATTCGAAAGGGAGGTTGCTGACGAAGAACTCGTCCTCATGCAACACAAAACTCGGACTCCCTAAGCGACTTCGACGGCCAGTCCTCTTCGGCAAGGCAAGCTGTGAAGACGCTCCTTTCGTTGCTTTGTTAATTTCCACCATAGCAGCCGGCTCGGAAGGAACAGATACACTCTTCTGTTTCTCCTCTGCGATTGGTATCACCGGAGTAACCTTGGTCGAGCCCGTTCGGGTTTTGACCTTTACAACGCGGGCCTTGGAACCAACCTTCCCCTGACCTTGACGCCGTGTCCGACGAGAAGAAACACCATCACGACCTTCGCTCCGACCACCAAGCTTTGGTGACGCTGTCGTATGTAAAAGTTTAAAATACTTTCCATACAAACGCAGCAACTCTGAGCAAAAATCATGGAAGGAGAGCATCATGCTCGCATATGGTTTTTAAACTTACGATGAGAAATGATATTTCTTGGTGATTTTAGTAAGAGCATTTAAATCACATGTATTGCATCTTTGTCAACTAATAATATAAGTGGAAACTAACGAGACTTTAATATTGTCTGACACTGCATAACGAATCGACCCTGTCGATTCTAACTTTTCTATCGTCCTTGTCATTATCTTTTTATCACCGATATCCTAATTGAGATAAGGCATAGAGTCGTCATCCTTATTGGTCTCAATCACTGCTCCTTGATATGTGAGATGAATGAATATATGATACCCAATATCATGTGCATGGCCATGCTATTCTTTCAGTCACTCTCGATCAAGCGGCCGAGAACCGATATCTTTCCTATACCGCAGTATGAGGGATAAATCTGTTGGCCGTCTTTCGTGTCACTCATGCAGTCCGCCCCCAAGCCAATCCTGGCCGTTATGGAAACCCTGTCACAGGCAACGTTGGGCTTAGGTCAAACTCAGTTGTTTACTTCATAGTAATCACAAAGACTCCTTGTTCTAAGGATACATGACAAACTACGACAATGACAAGCTATGATATGTATCCGAAATAACCAGTTGGAAATACTTGTTATAGAATATTTTCTTCCCATCCAACAACTTAGTATGCCCTCATGGAGAATATTCTTGAGTTCTTTCTGATGAAGATGATTGTACATCATCCTTCCTTTTCGATCTTTTCTTGATTACCCTTAAGTTGATTACCATTAAATTGTTTATCCTAAAGTTTAAAATTAACTGATGCATACTCTGAAGTTACAACTCGTTACCAGAAACCCCTTCCGTTAGCTAGACTGTTAATTTTTTTTGTTAAATGACGAAAATAACCTCAACTTATACCAATATTACACAACCTTGCCTTCCCTTTTGTTTAATTATTTTAATTATTTTATTATTATTAATTCATTTTCTTTAAAAAAATTCTTTCTTTTTTTCTTAATAATTTATTAAAATTTATTTTTTGAAATTTCAAATTTTAATTTAATTTATTCAAATTATTATCTAATTCTAAATATATATTTTAAAATTCAGTTTTATAAATTAATTTATTCAAATTATTATTTAAAAATTAGTTTTTATTATTCAAAAAATAATTTTTATTTAAAAATCAGATTTTTTTAATTAAAAACATAATTTAATTTAAAAAAATCATTTTATATTTTAAATTCAGTTTTTATTTACAAATTAGATTTTATTTTTCAAAAAAATCAAATTTTATTTAGAAACAGTTTAATTTATAAAAAATTCAATTTTATTTTTTACTTCATTGTCCATCTCCATAGAAATTCCATACAAAATCAAAATCCCCAAATGAGAGAACATGATTTTCTGGGTACCTCAACGTTTTATCACAAATGGAAGCAAGAGTACAAGAAAATTGAATAAAGGGTAAATTACAAATACCTACCCCAAACTTGTAGCATTTAACTGATACCTACCCTAAAGTTTTTTTTAACTGATGCCTACTCAGATGTTTAGTTATATAACAAATAGCTCAAGTCGCTAGTTAAAATGACGAAAATGCCCTCAGAGATTTTTCAAATAATTTTTTTTAAATAAATATAAAGTGATTTTTTTAAATAAAACTGAAGTGATTTAATAAGTAAATAAATATATATATATATATATATAACAAAAGTGATTTTTTAAATAATTATTGAAGCGTAGTTGAGGGTATTTTTTGTCATTTTAACTAACAGATTGGGCTATTTGTTATATAACTAAACATCTGAGTAGGTATCAGTTAAAAAAATTTTAGGGTAAGTATCTGTTAAACGCTACAAGTTTAGGGTAGTTATTTGTAATTTACCCTAGAATAAACCCATGTAAACAAACCCGTAGTATAAGCAAATTGCCCACAATCTGCAAGTGGGTACCATTGTAGAAAAGCCAAAAGCAAAAAAAAAAACTTCTCTCTCAAAGCTACGTGCTTCTGCAACCCTAACCGCTGCCTACAAGCATCCTCTTCTCCTTCCTCGTGTTGTCGGCGACGCCATGGCCACCGACCATGGACGTCGCCGGTGGTGACAGTACTGTCTCTCCCTCTTCTTCCCCCTCCTTTTTCTCTATCCTTCCCCCTCTTCTCGACCTACTTCCTTGCGGGAAGGACCTGTGAGGAGATCTGGTGAGCACGGTGCACTCCCGTGCTACTCCTTCGTCCTTCGTGCTCTCTGTTTTCGGCGATGGATGGAATCCGGTGATAGAAGGATGTCCCGTCCTTGGTTTTAGGTTGAAGCCCGTCTCGAGGTGTCGCGGGATTTGTGGCTGCTCGGGTAGTTTGAGGCTTCTCGACGTTTGGGTTTCAGGCCTTCCAATCTTGAAATTTTTTCAGATCTGCTCGGTTCTGGCCCACCGAAGCTCAGGCCGAGTTCTCCACGCCGGAGCTTAGCCCGAGTTCAACCGCCTTTAAAGAGAACACGATTGATGAACGCTGCAAGAGATTAGAAACAGATAGATGTGTACATGTATAGATAAGGATAAGAGTGCATTGGATTTTCAATATTTTTTGTTTTGATTTATATATTTTTTCATTATTTCCTAATTTATTAAAAACAAAATCAGAAATTTATTTATTATTTAATTGAATAAATAAACGAATAAGGGCATTTTGGGTATTTCCTGAAAAATGAACAGTAAACAGACGAAAATAACTGATGGAAGGGATTTCTGGTTACAAGTTGTAACTTCAGAGTATGTATCAATTAGTTTTAAACTTTAGGGTAAATATCAGTTAAACGTGCCAACTTAAGGGTAGTCATTTATAGATTTTCCCTAGTTTTTTCTTTTGTAACGAAATCAAATCCAGGATGAGGCTATCTTCTTTTGAATGACTTCCCTGGGCAGAACAATGACAGATCTGAGAGGTTTCCAACCATCAGAATGATTAAACTCTTGAAAAACATCCGTCTGATCTCTAATGAGTTTTTCAACTGTGAGCACCATTGATGATCCTCCGATCTTCAAAGTTCTTGGAGAGCTACAATCGGGTCTTCAAAGAATCCTTTTAATCTTCGAAATGTTCTTCAGGCGCACACTGTTTTCCTAAATTTCAGCTTGTTCCTAGTTTATCATTTGATCTTATTATATGTGTTGAAAGGAAATGAATGAATGAAAGAAGATCATTTCTCAAAAAACAAAAAAGCTCTAGATTCAAAGCAGCCATATATTATAAGAAAAGAATACAAATCTTCACTGCGATTTACGAAGACAAGCCAGCAAGTAGATATGGTCCCAGTCCCTCCCCGTACTCCCCTCGTCAAATTGGAATTCACAATGACAACATTCCTTAACCAACACTCCCCAATACCCAAGCTTCTTTTCGATACCCTAATAACTTGCTTCACTTTCTCACCATTATCAAGTTTTATGTAGTAGAAATTCATGGCAAAAGCTAATCTTGTTAGGGTTTCTTTTCATTTTGCTTTCTTTATGGAACTAGCACTCTAATTGGCCGACAAGTGGCACATCTTCATTACAATTTTTCCCTCACCCTCATTACAATGACCATACCATTCTCAAGACGATTTTTTGTTTGTGATTATAATTTCACTAATGATATGGTATATCCAAATGATCCGTGTATTTCAGAAAACAACGTTTAAGAAGTAATTTTTTTGGAAACGAGCAACTGGAGAATTGTATTACTGCGAACAAAAAACCATACAAGGTAGAGTGTAAAAGCCCTGGGTTCCAGATATTTGTCCGGACCAACCGTAGCAAGCACAACGCTCATGGACCCGTAGAAATAGTCTACTTTTGATCGTAGACACTAACTCACGATATCCCCTTACCGACATTTCAACGATACAGAACAAGAAAAGAAAAATCCAAATGTAAACCAAACTAATACAACCCAAATAAAAACGACCTAATTCATAAAGCAAGCGGAGTTAGAGTGCTCTGAGTACGGTTTTCCCGAGACCTCCCACAACTAGCAGTCGCGGGTCTGTGGGTATAGTCCGTAGACGGACCTTCCCACCCGCGTCGGGTATTCTCATTTTTCCGAAGAGGCTGAATCGCCTTCGTCTGTGAGTTTTGGATTTTCTCCTTGTCCCTTAGCGACGTCCCTCGCGGGCTCGCCGTGGTTCGCCCCGAACCAACTCTATGTTGGTCCTTGTTCCCGCGCATGGCCGTGAATGGCGAGGGTTGCTTCAGATCCGGAGCAGTAGCGGCTGAAGAACGGTCAGCGCCACTACGGTGTTGGAGGAGCCGGCGTCCATCCCGACGAGCGACAGGGAGATGGTCGGGATTGACCAGATCAATGATGTGAAGTACGTCGTGACCCTTGTGTTGCAGGGCTCCGACGCCCCAAGGACGGTCCCATCGCTGAGGGTGATGGCGACGTGGCTGGCAGCGGTGGCGTGGAGTGAAGGAGGATTGATCCGTGGACGGAGGCGGCGACGTGGGGAGAGAGGGGGCGGAGCTTTTGGCGACGGCGACGACGTGCCAATGATGATGGAGAGAAACGTACTGGTTCAAAGACAACTTTAAAGTTCGGGGGAGACGGGTACGTCCTTGTGGTATGCATCAAGCCATTGCGTGATCTTAGAAAAACCATGGAGATGAGAAAGAGGAGGAGAGGCGGCTGCAACCCTTAGGATTCAGAAAAAACCCTTAGGGTTCGAGGCACTCCTGTGGAGTCGTGTTAATACAGTACACGAATTGGTTATGTTTATCCCTGTATTTCCTAGCCTTAGCTGCATTATATGGATAGATGCAAATGTACTATAGATAGATACAATCATACTATAGATAGATACAAGCTCACTAGAGATAGAACTCTAGATTCATATCTCTTACTACTCATGTGTATATATTTGAATCACTGCAAGTGATAGTAATATCAGAAAATATATTACACAAACATGGTATCAGAGCCTCTCCTCTGACCTAAATCTTCGATTCTCCTTCCGCAGCAATTTTTTCCCCTCTTGTCAGTCGCGTTTTTGAAGGAAGTGTTCCCTTGCACATCCTGTGTCAATTACTCAAGTTCAGCAATGGCGGTTGTCACTTCTCAGAGCACTCCTACAATGGCGTCTGCACCCGCCATATCGCACTCTCTACCCATCAAATTAACGTCTTCCTGAAACTATGTGGCATGGAAGACGCAGTTCCTTCCATTACTCAATTACCACAAGCTTCATGGACTGGTGTTGGGTACTGATTTGTGTCCTCCGGCCACCATCCTTACCACTGGTACCACGCCTGCCGAGGTTCCCAATCCGGCGTATGATCCATGGCAACAACGGGATCAACTCCTATTATCGTGGATCATCTCGTCCCTCTCTGAGACAGCCTTCTCACACATCATCGGGAAGACTACGTCTTATGAGGCCTGGACGGCGCTGGCGAGTGCGTTTGGTTCAGTTTCACCCAACAGGCAACTTCAATTACATATTGAGTTGCAATCACTCCGTCGAAACGATCAATCGATTTCTGACTATCTCCAACAAGCCAAAGGCTTGGCTGATGAACTCGGCGCCGCAGGCAGGGTCATCTCAGATGCAGAGTTCAATGCGATTATCTATCGCAATATTGGGACAGACTATCATGGCATTATTTCGGTTATTGTCCAACGTGCCACACCCGTCACATTTCATGAGCTACATGGGCAGCTGCTGGCTCATGAGGTCCTTCTCCGTCATTCAACTGAACAGCCATTGGCTAATATGGTGGAAAAGGGTCGCGGTGGCTATTCCGCCTCACCACCGTCCTATCACAAGACCTCGCAGACCAACATGCAATCCCGTGCTCCTCCGGTCCGACGTCGCAATACTGGTCCATGTCAAATTTGTGGTTATCGGAACCATACGGCGGATAAATGTCGTCGGCGTTACCAGCAGCAGCAGCAGCATGGTCTGGAACAGCCTCCGCAGGCACATATGTCCCTTGCTCATCATTCCCCTCAGATGCCTCAACAAGGGAATTATTCACAGATGTATCATGATCCATTTGGTGCTCCAGTGCACTCTGTGCCACCACAATACCACACTTGGTATCCTGATACCGCTGCCACGCATCATATGACGGCTGATGCATCTCAACTCACCAACTCCTCGGCATATCATGGTCCTGATCAAGTGATAATGGGTAACGGTCAACGAGCTCAAATCCTTCACTCTGGTAATGGTTCCCGTTTCTCGTCACTTACTAGCTCTCGATTTAAGTTACGTAACATCCTTCATGTACCAACCTTACAAAAATCCTTATTTTCGGTTAAGCGCTTTACTCATGATAACAAATGTTTTTTTGAGTTATGGCCTAATCGTTTCTTTGTCAAAGATCAGGTCACCAAGGCGACCCTATTGCAAGGACGGAGTAATGGCGACCTGTATGAACTACCTCAAACATCTCCACCACTTTCGTGTCTTGCTGAGTCTTCCACCCCGCTGGAGTGGCATGTTCGGTTGGGTCATCCATCTGCGCGTACCACGGCATCAGTCATTCGGTCTCATAAGTTAGGTGTGTCTAGTCCTAGGTCGTTAGCTCCTATTTTGCACTGTGAAGCATGCCATTTTGGCAAGCTCACTCGGTTACCGTCTCCCAGTATTTCTCATACCACCACTAAACCTTTTCAATTGGTGCACTCTGATGTTTGGGGTCCTGCTCCGGTTTTATCAATAAATTGTCATCGTTATTGTGTTTTATTCATTGATGATTTTACTCGATATACTTGGATTTACTGCATTAAACATAAGAGTGATGTCCCTCTGATTTTTAAGAACTTTGAGGCCATGGTATCTCGCCAGTTTCAAACTAACATTCAGAAATTTCAATCTGATTGGGGTGGCGAATATCGCAAGCTTAACCCATATTTTCATTCTCAGGGTCTTGTTCATCGTATCTCGTGTCCTCACTCTCATCAACATAATGGTTTGGCTGAGAGAAAAATTCGTCATGTGGTTGATACGGGGCTCACGCTTTTTGCACATGCTAAATTTCCCTTACGTTTCTGGTCCTATGCATTTCTCTCTGCAGTGAATTCTATTAATATGCTTCCATCTCCTGTCATAGGTAATCGGTCTCCACATATGAGCCTGTTCTCCTCTGATCCACGATACACTGACACCCATCTGTTTGGGTGTGCGGTCTACCCGTATTTACGACCTTATTCCTCTCACAAGTTTTCATTTCGAACATCTCGGTGTGTTTACTTGGGTCGTGCTACAGAACATGCTGGCTTTTATTGTCTGGATCCGGTCACTAACCGCATATATACTGCAGTTCATGTATCATTTAATCACTCCTTGTTTCCATTTGCTTGCACTTCCCTGACTTCGCAGGCTCCTCCCAGTTCTCAACAGTCTCCTCCCATGCTCATACAGGCTCCATTGCTCTCTCCTCCGCAAGCAGGTACGCCCGTGTCCTCACCCTCGCCTACAACATCTGATCCTGTGACACCATCTGATCCATCCCCTGCCCCTGATATACCCTCTGCTTCGCCACATATCAAACCAGACCCGCCCCTAGTGCCTGTTACCGTTGCTCAGCCCCCTGTTCCTCTAACCAGAACACATGCCATGAACCTTCGACCAGCTCATAAACGTCGCCCACCTCGGGCCTATATAGCCCTTCGTCCTACACCTGATTACACACTTACTGAACCTCGTACTTTCATCCAAGCTAGTAAGTTGACAGTTTGGAAAAATGCTATGAGTGAGGAAATGGCTGCTCTAAAGGCTAATACTACATGGTCACTTGTTCCGTGTCCTACTAATGCTAATGTGGTTGATAATAAGTGGCTTTTCAGGATAAAACGCAGGTCGGATGGCTCCATTGAACGATACAATGCTCGGCTGGTTGCTCGGGGATTTACTCAGCAACACGGATTGGATTATCATGACACGCTTAGCCCTGTTGTCAAAGCCACCACTATCCGTGTTCTTTTGGCCCTAGCAGCTAAACATCAATGGCAAACTCGGCAATTGGATGTCTCGAGTGCTTTCTTACATAGTACCTTGCAGGAGTTAATTTATATGAAACAACCTCGGGGTTTTGAGGACCCGCGCCTACCTGGTCATGTGTGCCGGCTCCATAAATCGCTATACGGCCTGAAACAAGCGCCGCGTGCCTGGTATTCTCGGCTCACAACTTTCCTCCATGGCATCGGGTTTACTTCCTCGGTGGCTGATCCGAGTCTATTATTCTATCATTGTCAGGACACTGTTGTTTTTATTCTGATTTATGTAGATGATATTGTGACTACCGGCTCATCTCCGACATTTATCTCCACCGTGATCAAGAGGCTTCAGTCCGAGTTCCCATTCAAGGATCTCGGTCCACTTCACTATTTTTAGGGGCTTGAATATCGCTCGGACACCAGTGGAGGCAAGCTCTCTCAGACCCGATATGTTACTGATCTTCTCAAACAATATGGGATGCACGATGCAAAGCCGTGTCCTACACCTATGGCGGTCAGTCCTCTTTCCAAGCATGTTGGGAATCCTTTGTCTGCAGATGATGCGGTAATATACAGGAAACTAATTGGGAGCTTACAATACCTTGCATTCACACGCCCCGATATTGCGTTCTGTGTTAATAAGCTCTGTCAGTTCATGCACTCCCCAACGGACATTCACTAGATGGCGCTGAAACGTATCCTTCGGTACCTTCGTGGCTCTCCCGACCTTGGTCTCTCATTTCCAGTGACAAATGACCTTCAGTTACATTGCTTTACTGACAGTGATTGGGGAGGTGATCAAGACGATCGTCGCTCTACGGGTGGTTTTGCCATATTCCTAGGACCGGCCCTCATCTCGTGGACCTCCAAGAAACAGGCTACTATTGCTCGCTCGTCCACTGAGAGTGAATACAAAGCCATCGGTAATGCAACGTCTGAACTTATCTGGCTTCGGTCCTTGTTTCGAGAGATTGGTCTACCGGTCTCACCTCCGACGTTATGGTGTGACAATATTGGAGCTACATATCTCAGTGCTAATCCTGTTTTTCATGCTCGAATGAAGCACATCGAATTGGACTTCCATTTTGTTCGTGAGCAAGTGGCGCAGGGCAATGTTGTGATTCGTCATGTCCCTTCTCCTATGCAGCTGGCTGATATTATGACCAAACCTCTGCACATTGGGCAGTTCACTACTCTTCGTGACCGTCTAGCTCTCACCTCGTAGCATCGGTTTGTGGGGGGTGTTAATACAGTACACGAATTGGTTATGTTTATCCCTGTATTTCCTAGCCTTAGCTGCATTATATGGATAGATGCAAATATACTATAGATAGATACAATCATACTATAGATAGATACAAGCTCACTACAGATAGAATTCTTGATTCATATCTCTTATTACTCATGTGTATATATTTGAATCACTGCAAGTGATAATAATATCAGATCATATATTACACAAACAAGTCGTGAGTACGCTTTTTTTATTGCTGATCTTGTTTGTATCGTTCTCCTTTATTCTATGTTTCAGAAGAGTATTAATCTAACGTAAAATAAAATAAGATATGTAATATAAGATTTTGTTAGTCATACATGATGAAAAATAGTAAATTTTGAGTTTGACCGAAATGCATAGTGCTCTAAATGGATTGATTAGATGCGGAGAAGGTGGAGGAAATCATTGTGGGATCTCATATCTCCGGCGCGACGCGGCGTTGTCCCCACCGGTGTGGATGGTGGTGGTGGGGGTTTGAATTATGCTAGTAAAGAAACGCATATATATGCCACAAGCCATCATTAGAGATATGCAGGTGGTCCGTGAGTAATACAAAACCAGCTTTAATCGGTTGCAATCAAATTTATTAGGGTCAGATGGCCTAATCACTTAGCTAAAACTAGATGCTGCTTTTATAATTATGATGCTTAACTATGAATTAAGTTCATACAAGTTGATGCGACTGTTAAAAGGTGGGCATATGCTTGTCCCTTCCGATTTACATATACTTTTCTATGCGCTAATTGTCTTGCTTTTCTTATTGAACGTTGAGCAAAGATAGTATGTACAAACGTGTGAAGGTATCGGTCGAAAAACGATGATTAGAAAGGGTCCACAAACTATTAGGACATGTATAACGGAAGGGTTTGGGTTAGAGGTTTGAATTAGGTGATTGGATGTTGACAGTATAAAATAATAGGATTCAAGACTCAAAATAAACTGTATTGTACAGTTGTAAGTCCCGTATAAGATCTCGTATTGTGAGTGGAGCAATCATACTTAGTTAAATATGATTTTTTGTATTTTTTAAAAAGGGACACGTGTCGAGCAACCATGCGACCCGGGACGCATGTCCCGAGTCCCGCTAACACGGGACGCCGGACGTGAGCCGCGGCCCGTCCCGTGTTTTTGCGGGACGCGGGGCGCGAAAAAGTCGTCCCAAAACGAAACGGCTCACGTCCTGCATCCCACTAAAACACGAACAGAGACTCGATCCGGACCGGTCCCTTGTGCATGCTCATATAGGAATGGAAACCAAACTAACACAAAATATGAACATCGTTGGATTAAAAGCATATAAAAACTACTACCAACTAATAATACACGAACAATAAATTGGTTATCGTACTCAAAAGGATGATTTCAAGGAATAGTTGCGGTAGCGATTGGAATCACTGACATAACTACTGAAAACAGAAAATACGGGTTTGACATGCTCGGAACCGAAAGGTTGGCAGTGCACATCTGGACTGAACACCTTGTCATGAAACCTGTTGATGCGCTCCTCCCTCGGATTATTAGTGAGTGCACTAAAAATGTGGAAGAGATGGTTTCCGATATGGTATAGGAGTATCGTGTACGTACTTGGTTGAACAAATGCCATCTTATGGGTGGTGAGAAGAAGATACTTACAGACCCCTCACAGACTCATCTGGTGCTCATTTCATACCTTGTATATAAGATTTTATAGAAACACCAACATGATCGTCTCTCCATTTGTCCTCAACAACCGTCTATGTCCTATCCACGCTCCGAGGAGGAATTATGGAAAGGACCACCATCCGTGACCATCTCCTTTCTCTACTGCGACACTAGACCTCAAAAAGGGAAAGAGCCCTTGAGACACCAGTCCCCACCGGATCTATCTCATGAGTAATAGTACAGCCTACAAAGAACACGAAACTATCAATGAGTCAAGGAACGGAGTGTCGCGCAACTGCACGACCCCATGAGATTCATGCCCCTACTGTGTAAGACAAGGTCGTGAGAGCTCGCCAAAGGATTGTGGAGGTCCGTACACTCCCGGTTCCAGCAACTACTTTCGAATCACTTCGCCGAAAACCCCGATGAGGCTCTCGTGGTATCTCACTCCCACTCAATTCGGGACTCGCCTATATCTTTTATAGGAGGCCAATACCTCCTACCCTACTCCCTCAACCACCCGAGTTTCAACTAAACCTCCTCCTATGTGCGAGTCTCGTTGAGCATGCAACTATACAACTCCTCTGCAACGTGTACTAAACGCGTCACATAACTGCTACTGTCAATAGTTAGAACACACCATCGAGCCTTGGTTAATGTCTTGTTAATGATTAAACATGTTATTGCAAATTGACGTAAGTGTGAAATCAATGATAAATTTCATGTACTATATGTTTAAAATGTTTATTTACTTTTTTTTTATATCATGTATCTTTTGAAAATCACATAATCCAATATATAAAATCTGTCAATGCATTCGATATCATTAGTATAGTTAAATATATTTCAAGGATTCCTAACCCTTCTATTAGACAGAAACATCACTCGAATAGAACATCCCTAAGGTTTACAAAGCCGTCGCACAGCCACCATTAGCCACCACCCTCCTCTTCTTCCCACAACCATCATCTCTCTCTTCTTCCCACAGCAACCATCTCACAAACAACACTAGTCTCCTAATCATGCAAAATCACTGAGGTATGTCTGCAATAGCATCGGTGGAAATACAGTTATGCAATTACGGCGATAACATGGTGGCGTCGCGGACGTTGTAAGGCGGAACATACGGCCTCCTGACCCACGTAGATTCAAGGACGGGAGCTACTGATGGGGGCGGACCGTGGTGGAGGATTTGAGGCGAGTTTTGAAGCCGTCGGTTTCATCGCTGACAGGCTTATCGTCGCGGCAGGTTCCTCAGGACGGGGTGATTCCGGCCGACCAAAGGGAGGAAGGACCTGAGCGGCAGCGTGTGATGGAGTCTGCTAGGGTTCCGGTGGAGAAGGGGGACCGTATGTGATTTCTATCAGGGTCGAGGAAGAACGAGGCCCGATCTGATCCGCGCTGTGGGCTGATGGTGGACGCAAGAAGGCCCTATAAGTGGGCTGACTCAATGGACGTAGCATTTGAACTTGAGGGAGATAAGGACACGGGCCTGAGCCCTCATCCGAGACTCGGACAAGATCCAGGAAGGGAGCGGGTCGACAAATCCGTTGATGATCAGCAGGCAAGGGCTTCGAAGCAGCGCGTCAGGGACAATGAGAGGACTCCAGATAGGGGGGAGGAGTGGTGACCCTATTCCCCTAGACCCGGGGTGGGTGGTGTTTACTCGCCTCAGGATGAATCTATAAACATTGGATTCTACTTCTATTTCATGTTGGTTTTATTTGTTTCTAGTTATTTGGTTTTTGGACTTTTTATATGTTTTGAACTTTCGTATTGGTTCGATTTTCCCTTTGTTTTTGGGACGGTCGGACGGGATCTCAATTTTGTGTGTGTCTATGAAGGCTAAGTAGACTAGTTCTACGGGTCTACGAGCGTCTGGTACCCTACGGGGGACCCGGACTATATTTTGGAGCCTAGGATTTCCACCCTATTGTAACTTCTACTTATATTAATGGATCTTGATCTCGTTCCCTTTTTCAAAAAATAATAATAATCTGTCAATGCCACAAATTGACCAACCCGCAAATTCATTAATTCAATACCCTGTCCTCTTATATGATTCCTTATGTTTCTTATACCCTCCAGATTCTATGTTTATAGAAAGGGGTAACCCTGTTTCCTAACTCCATTTGAGCTTTGTTTTTCAATTCCTAACCTAGGTTTACCTTTGGTGACATTTCCCAACAGTCACCTTTCAATTTTTCGCAGAAAGTATCAAAAATCGTCAAAACTGACGATTCCGTTAGTTTTTTGCCTACATGTCGGCCACGTGTCGTCACGGTGAAGTGACACGTGGCAAAAAAACTAACGGAATCGTCAAAATAAACGGTAAACGATACTTTCTGCAAAAATTTGAAAGCTGACAGTTGGGAAATGTCACCAAAGGTAAACCTAGGTTAGGAACTGAAAAACAAAGCTCAAATGGGGTTAGGAAACAGGGTTTCCCCTTATAGAAATTTTTGGCTTTGACTAATGCTGAATAGTTGACCAAAAGCACACGTTTCTCTCTAAAAAAAAGAGAACCCACGCCATATACACTAGACTGCCGGCGGGTACAGTAGCTTCGGCCATGGCTGCCGACGAACTTCTCCCTTTGTCCTCCTTCCCCAGACTCAGTCACCTCGCACTATGGTGGAGCTCTGCTCTCCCCTCGTTTGTCTCCCTCGCACACCTTGGTTATCGGAGTTCGGGCTCGCCGCTGCAACGTCGTCGGAGTGTTGTGCTCCCCTAGCACAGCCGGCTTTGGCTTGCACACTCCGGCCGGAGCTCACCTCTCACAAAAGATGTCCGGCCATCCACCCCCGTCGTCGCAGGCCACCCTCCGTCGTTACCCACCCTCTTGCTCTGGCCGGATCCGCCTCCTATGGCCTTCTCCGACCAGGTCCACACCACCTTCGGCCAGATCTGCCTCTCCCGCTCCCACCCCACGCTCCGCCCCCTCGTCCTCACGACCCGATCCTCCTCCCAGCCACCTCCGACCACGGTCAGCCGCCCGATTCCCCCTCCGGCCTCATCTCCCGACAAGGACAACACAAGTTTCTCCGACCGAGTCCCTCAGTCGTGCTTCTATGGCCAGACAATCAGATCTGCACCCACCTTCCGTCGAAATGCCGTAGTCCGAGTCGTTCCAGCAGTGCTCCTGCATATAGTGTTTACCCGACCAGATCCGTGCACCAGCCCCAAGAGGATCAGATATGCTACCGTCAACGCCGCCCTCCCCGCTGCCATCCCAACCCCAGTCATCGGAGGCCGGTCGCGAGTAGCTTAAACTCGTCTTTGTTGTTTATGTTTGTGTATTTTGTTGTTCCCCCTGCCAAAATCTTGGATCTCCGGTAGGTGTGGCTGCTGCCTTTGGTGGCGTGTCCTGTCGGGCTTTTCTATTGACAGATCTCTTCGGAGAGTCGATAAGATAGACCGACCTGGTAGTTTTAGTTTATCTAGACGTTGTGTCGTCTTTTTCGAGAGCTATTCATCTCGTTGGTCGTCTCTCGAATTTTTGAGAACGACCAACAGATACAACGCTTGTGCTGTTTGGTGTGTTTATTCGGTTTGTAAGATTTATTAAATTGTTAATGAACCTTTCTGTTAAAAAAACGTTGAATGAGATCTCAGTTAAATATTCACCTTTTTCTTTTTCATATGACCCTTTTAAAATGAAATTGGCTCTTCTTTTCTCTTTACTTTTCTTGTTCCATTCTTATTTTATTTATTTTCTTGCCTCATCCTCTACTGTAGAGCATGTCTGGGAAAAAAGAACTACCGAATTACTGATGACCCTACTTTAAATTCAGCTTCTGGGTTCTGCATAAAGTTTGAAGCTCCAATGGTGGAAAGTAAAAGGGAGAAACTTTGGGGTATCTGAAGGGTCTAAAAGAAAAACCCTTGAATGGGTATAGAGGGCTTCACATATAAAATATATGTATGTTATCCATCTTAGATGAGAGCTCAAAGATATGGGTCTCATAACCGAGTTCTTGGAATTGCAGAGGAACAGTAGCTGAAGTGGGCAATTATAAAAAGAGGAGGAGGAAGAAGAAGAAGAATATAATATATATTTTTGGTATTTTGGGTAATTGTGGCTGTTTTCGTTTTGGCTTAGAAATGGGAGGGGACGTGCCATGTGGTGAGCTCAGAGATCTGCACATGGCTTCTCAGATTTCAAAGCTCATTATCAGGCTGTGAAAACCATCAACAGGGAGGGTGGTATTGGTTTGTTCAAGAGAATCAGTTACAGAGAGAAACCATCTTATTGGTGTTCATAGATACAAAAGTCCCAAATTTTTAGGAACAAATGGTGGATTGGGAAGTGTAGGTGTGAAAGAAAGAGAGAGAGAGTCCTGTGAGTGAAGAAACAACCCAGAACTAGCATCCAATTTCAGTACCAACATGAAGCCACATTTTTATTAAATCTGTTTTCTTTATTAACTCTTGCTCCCTCTTTACATAGCACTTATGGTTGTTCTTCATTCTGGGTTTCCTTCTTCATCTACTAATACATATCCTCAGGTTTCTCCCAAAGTCCTCTCCACTTCATGCACACCATCTGTTTGTGAAAAGTTCCCAACCAGAGTTTGATTCATATAACACAAATCTGTACCTCACAATCCTTGCTCATTATTTATAAGGCTTGAGGGCTTGAGGAGATTTGGTATCATGAGAATGGAGAAGGTATTTGAAGAGAAAATGGGTTGTGAAATGTGTTTCCTGAAGAACCCATTACCATGGGTTGCTGTTCTAGCAATCCCATTACTCATCTTTGCTGGGTTCTGGGGTTTTGGGTTCTTATCCATCTTCCTCACCTCTTCAGCTTTAATCTTATCAACTGTTCTATTCAGTTCCTCCAAGAGCAAGCCTCAACTGCAAGAAGAAGAAGAAGAAGAAGAAGAAGAAGAAGAAGAAGAAGAAGAAGAAGAAGAAGAAGAAGAAGAAGAAGAAGAAGAAGAAGAAGAAGAAGATGATGATGATGATGATGATGATGATGAGGTTCTCACCAGGCCTGGTCCCCAGGGAACTTCAGCTGACTACATGGAGCATTTGGTCTCAGATCCACAGCCAGAAAGTGAATCCACAATACAAGAGAAGAGTAATCAGGATCATGCTGATTTCGTACTCAGATCATCAGAAAGTGAGTCCCAAGGCCACTCCTCCACCAGTGCGGACTCTGAAGCTGAATGGATCTTCAGGGACAATGTGGATCACAGCCCTGACTGGTCAGATGGATCCATATCCGACGAGGAGAGCCTGATCGAAATCGCCCTTCCCAGTGGACATTATGTGGATCACAGCAACAAGTTGGAAGAGACCAACTTCATCATTCTGCAGCAGAGAATGTTACAGGATTTAGCACCTCAACCCATGTTTCCGCAGCATAGCCTCATAAAGCTTCTGGCAGAGATCAATGAGGAAGACAACCTGATTGAGATTGACATATCAATGGGATCCATCAAATGTTCAAGGTTTGAGATCCAAGCCTGAATCTTGAAGAAGCTCGAGCTTTTGGCTAATTGGCTAATTTACTATCACTAAGTTTTATTTTGAACTATAACTAAGTTTTTGATCCTTCTGGATTTGGGTTAAGGAGTAGGGCTCAAGGATTCAAATATAAATATGTTCATTTTTACTATAAGTTTTATATACTTGTGAGTTCTGAATGCAGCTTTTTCAAGCCTTTGTTACCCATTAAAACAACAACCATGCTGTGGCCTTTTTTTCTTCTTCTCTTAATGCATAACATTAAAAGAAGTAAAAGTTATATGTAAGGGCCTTATAGCCAAAGTATCTGCAATTTGTGTTTTGTTCACTTGAGATTCCTCGTGAGTTGGTTGATGTTTTGGTGTGTTGATGAAACCTGGTGGGCATTGTCAAGCAAGTAGTATGTTGTTGATTATGTTATGTCTTTCTGAGGATCATTAGACTTTTGTTTACTATTTATTGTATTTTCTGGAAAGTGAAAACTTATAGATTCAACAACCAGACCTGGAATTCATTGTTTATTATATAAACAATTTGTACTAATGATCACGTAAACAAACAAATTATAAGAGACCTATCTACTCTTGTCAACCATCTTCCAGCAACATATTTTTCGGTTTCTAACCTCTCGGGCATTCAACTGCAAATTAAAATGATGTTAGTCACCACGACAAAGCACGGGGGATTGAAGGTCTCCTGGGACGAGCTTTGGTGTTTCAAGCGGACTCCTCTCATCCGTAGCAATCTAGCTTGAACTTTGGGCGAGACATCTTGACGGTTGATGTGATAGTGGCAACAAAAACCATTACCGACGATATCCTTGGGAGCTGCATCATCAAATCATGTGACCAGTGGAATCCCTATTGGGAGAGGATCTTCGTATACGATTTTGGATAAACCTGGCAAGACCGTACTTATGGTCCATCATCCTCGAATTCCCAGAGCATCCACAATTATTGAATAGGTCCGTGAGGACCAAATGAGATCTAGAAAACATTCTCGTTAGTCCCCACGAGAGGCCCTTAGGATACGAGACGCTAGGGGCACGTCTCGCCCTCACTACAATTCACTTTGCTAGTCCACATTGAGCCATGGTTGATAACCCAGAGCCTTTATTTTTTACATATCAATACAGGCCATATTTATGTTCAAAATCAAGATTTAGAAATCCACGTATCAATAGCTCAAAGTAATACGAAGGTTGGTGTCTGCGGGTCGGTTACCAAACAAGACAAGAAAGAACACCTGAGAATTAGAGAGTAGAAAGAACTTTTATTAATTTCTTGAGAACTTTCTTACAAGATGAGAGTGTTTGGGTGTGTTGGATGATCTAATACATGGAGTTGGCACCTCTATTTAAGGAACTAAGAACACATGAGGTAAGGCCACATATACTACTAACATGCAAGTAGTGGTGGCATGTTAATTGTGGTGGTCACATGTGGCATTAGGATGCCACTTCATAACACCACCACCCCCCCCCCCCCCCCCCCCGTTGGACACCACAAAGCGCTTCAAGATCAGGTTGCCTCGTTAAAAACCTCCCTAGAAAAACTCGATGGGACAAAACCTGTAAGAAAAAGAGTGCAACGCACAAAAAGTGTTTGAAGTTGTGCTTCATGCTGCCTCCTTAAAAACTTTGCAAGAAACCCCTGTGGGACAAAACTTGGATAAGGGGAAAAGAGTGCAACGCACAAAATTTATCTCCCCCTAACTACAGGCAGGCTACTTTGGTTGCTTGCTAAGGCGACACATGCCAATTTTGTAAACTAGCTTCTCAAAGGAAGAAGTCGGCAAGGCTTTAGTAAATAAATCTACTGTTAGTCTTAGTGCCCGTAGTTCAATCCTAAATGTCCAAATGTATATATCATCGTTAGCAATAAAATTAAAGCGGCTTTATATTACTTATGTGTTAGAGTAATATATCGATGTGTGCTCTGATCTATGCCCACCATGCGAATAGAACCATAGATCGAGATAGATCACACTCGATGGGTCCCTAGTCAACAAAGCTTCACTAGAAGCGACTAGTATGAAAGATGGCTCTTTATGGCTTACGTTCTGTTAGTCATTGGAATGGGATTCCGGAGTCTGATCATAGATATCATGTGGGACATGATATTGGACGACCCGCCCTGAATATGTGCCATAGATTAAGTCATGAACATATTCAGTGTTGTAGCTTGTCATGTATCCTTAGACCAAGGAGTCTTTGTGATCGCTATGTAGTCAACAACTGAGTTTGACCTGAGCCTAACGTTGTCCGTAACAGGGCTTCCATAACGGCCAGGATTGGCTTGGGGACGGGCTACATGAGTGACACGAAAGATGGCTAAGGGATTTATCCCTCATACTAAGGTATGGGAAAGATATCGGTTCTCGGCCGCTTGATCGAGAGTGACTGGAAGAATAGCATGGCCATGCACATGATACTGGGTATCATATCTTCAGTCATCTCACATATCAAGGAACGGTGATTGAGAATAAAAAGGATGACGGCTCTATGCCTTATCTCAATCAGGATATCGGAGATAAAAGGATAATGACAGGGACGACGGAAAGGTTAGAATTGACAGGGTCGATTCGTTATGTAGTGTCAGGCAATACTAAAGTCTCGTTAGTTGCCACTTAAATAGGATCAAGTAAAATGGGATTTTACGTTGATCTATTGACATGCATAAACCTAAGGGTCACACCGGAGGATGAAACTCATTGACACATTTATGGAGAATGGCCAAAAGGGAGTTGTCTCGGGACATGACCAAAACTGGGTTTTGGGTCATGTGCCCGTAAGTGAATAGGACTTTACGGATCAAGACAAGGCTTGGAGTCTTGGGATTGATCGCGTCGGATAATGTTGGACATTTCCGGTATGGAAGGCATGGAGGCGATGAGCGAATCACGGGACCTCGTTGGAAATGGCCATGGGCCATGTTCCAAGAGGCCCATGAAAGGCCCATGCAACCAAGGCCCATGGAACTAATTAATCAAGTCTTGATTAATTAGTACTAAGTAAGCAAGACAAGGATTAAGGTGTTGGTGATTCACCACCTAACCCAATCTTGTCTTGCCATACTTTGTCCTATTTACACCTTACTTGACACCATACTTGTCCCATGCCTTTAGTTGGACAAGTATGGGTTTTGTTATGTTTAAGTCATCCTTTTTCAACATAACAAACACAAGACAAGAATAGGAAACACAACTTCTCTCCCCCTTCCCTTGCAATTTCGGGTTTGGCTAGTTTCCTCCTCCATTTTTGTGTTCTTGAGTCCTCAAAGAGAAGAACTACGTGGCTTTGATTCCCATGTGGATACGTAGGCGTCTTGGAGACTCAAGCCAATCATTCGTTAACCGGTGTTCCTGTTTTGGTAAGAGATAGTGCTGAATTTTTCTCTTGTGAATCCATTCTTTGTTAGTTGTTTCATGGTTTTAATCGTCTCTTGGTTTTTATTGATTTTCCGCTGCGAGTTGGTTCATCTCCAACCCTACCTCGAGACCCAACATCTACAAGGTTCTCGCATGACCGACTATGCTTGACATCTATCTCATTACTCTTCTGGAGCTCATGAGTATAAAAGAACTTCAGAGAGATGTGCTTGATCCTATCTCCTTTGATATAGCCTCCTCTGACTTGAACAATACAAGCTGCATTGTCTTCATATATAATGGAAGGAGAAATTGGCGGAGGAGAGCCAATCGAACATAGCACATGCTTGATAACAAATCGCAAGAACACACATTCTCGACTAGCTTCATGTAGTGCTACAATTTCTTAGTGGTTTGAAGACGTCGCGACCAAAGTTTGCTTCCTAGAGCGCCAGGAAATGGTTGTTTCACTGCAGGTGAAAACATATCCTTTTTGGGAGCGAGCTTTGCGAGGATCTGATAAATAGCATGCATTCGCATATCCAACCAGTCCAACGCTCCCCCTGGAATTAGAATACATAAGCCCTAAATATCTAGTCCCGCTCAGATAACGAATTATATGGTTGATACCGTTCCAATGTCGCCGAGTGGGTTCTGAACTGAACCTGACAAGTACATTTACTGCGAACGCTTTGTCAGGTCGCGCACATCGTGCCAAATATAACAAACCCCCAATAGCATTTAGATATGGTGCTTCAGGGCCAAGTATCTTTTCATCTACTTCTTTGGGACGGAATTGATCTTTCTTTGGATCTAAAGATCGGACGACCATTGGAGTACTGAATGGATGAGCAATTTCATTGCTAAAGCGCTTCAGGAGCTTTTCAACATATGCATATTGATGGATCAAATGCCATCAGACATGTGCTCGAGCTGCAGGCGAGACAGTGTCTAGTTTTTCCTAAATCTTTCATTTCAAATTATCTTTTCAGGTACTCAACAGCTTTGAGGATCTCTTATGGAGTCCCAATCAGATTTATGTCATCAACATATACTGCTATAATAACGAAACCAGAGTTCGTTTTCTTGATGAACACACATGGACATATGGCATCACTCTTATAGCCTTCTCTGGTAAGGTACTCGCTTAGGCGATGGTACCACATCCTACCAGATTGCTTAAGTCCATACAGAGATTTCTGTAACTTTTTGGAACACATATCTCTAGGATATCTATCATTGTTTCAGGCAATCTCAACCCATTGGGGAGTTTCATATAGATATCAGTGTCCAAATTACCATACAGGTAAGCAGTGACAACATCCATCATGCACATATTAAGTCCTTCAGAGACTGATAGGCTGATCAAATACCTGAAAGTGATCATATCCATTACTGGGGAATATGTCTCATCAAAATATTCTCTTGGTCGTTGAGAGAATCCTTGGGCCATAAGTTTAGCCTTATATCGGGCGACTTCATTTTTCTCATTTCGTTTCTGGGTAAATACCCATCTATAACCAACAGGTTTGACATCTTCTGGTGTCTTGAAAACGGGCCCAAAGACTTGGCGTTTTGCCAATAAAGATAATTCTGCCCGAATTGCTTCTTCCCACATAGGCCAGTCATCTCTGTGACGGCATTTGTCAATGCTTCGGGGCTCAAATTCAAACTCATTGATTATCTCATTAACCACTGTGAATGCAAAGACTTCATCAACAATAATATTAGAGTTTTCCAGCGCTACTGGGCGACCGGTTATACTTTCATGCCGATCGGCTCCACTTCTGGGCCGATCGGAGGCACCTCCTGTGCCGTTCGACGACACTTCCGGGCCGATCGGAGGCACTTCTGGGCCGTTCGGTTCTGTTGGAACCGGCTCTGGTAGTTCTTTTGAAACTATTTCTGGTAATGAGGCTCTTTCATCCTTATTATTCTTTTGACATTTCCGCTTCTAGGGAACGATGTCTTTTGAACCAACTGGTCTCCCATGCTTCAGGCGTGCATTAGAGGAATCAATAGCTGTCTTTGTAGTATCACCAGTGATCTTAATTCTAGCTGGTATATTGATAGCATCTATGTAAGACCTCGTCATCTTTGACGTGTCTGCAAATGCATCAGACATTTGATTTGCAACATTCTGCACGTGAAGTATCTTCTGGACTTCCATCTCACACTGTGGTGTGTGTGGGTCAAGATGAGACAGGGAACTTACTTTCCAATCAAACTCAGGCCTAACTTCAGGAGGCTTATCTTTCTTACCCAGTGGTGGAAATGAAGTCTCATCAAAATGACAGTCTGCAAATTTTGCAGTAAACATGTCACCAGTCAAGGGCTCAAGATACCTGATTATTGATGGTGAATCGAAACCAACATAAACACCCAATCGCCATTAGGGTCCCATTTCCGTGCATTTAGGGGTGCAATCGGCACTTGCACGGCGCAACCAAAGGTTCGCAAATAGGATATATCAGGTTCATGACCAAACGCAAGTTGCACAAGAGAATATAAGTGATATGAAGTAGGCCTTAACCGAATTAAAGATGCCGCATGTAATACAACATGTCCCCAAGCAGAAATGAGTAATTGTGATTGCATCAGTAATGTATGTGCAATTACCTGTACACGTTTGATAAACGATTATGCTAAACCATTTTGGGTATGGACATATCCAATGGGATGATCAATAGGTATCCCTATAGACATGCAATAATCATCAAACATTCTTGACGTGAACTCACTAGCATTATCAAGACGAATGGATTTAATGGGATAGTTAGGGAAGTGTGCCCTCGACTTAATGATTTGTGCCATTAGTTTAGCGAATGCAACATTTGCTAGATGCGTTTATCAGGACCATGAAATAACTGAATGGTCCGCTGGCTGGATGTATAGGTCCACATATATCTCTCTGAATCCTCTGCTAGAAAGATGGAGATTCAATATTAATCTTGGTTAGCGAAGGTCGGATCACTAATTTTCCTTGTGAAAAAGTTGTACATGATATCTCATTGAACATTAGGATCTTCAGGCCCTTTAATGAATGTCCACATGAGTTTTCAACAATCCTACGCATCATCGTCGATCCCGAATGACTAAGACGATTTGCCAAAGCATAAAACCATTTGGATTAATGAACTTCTGGTTCATTTTAGCGTAGGTCTTAATTGGCCTTATGGTTGTATAATACAAACCTGATGATAGGGCTTTTAATTTTCATGTACATGCTTTTCACCATTTTTATCACTTCTGGTGATACAGAGAAACTCGGTCTTATTATCATTTCTAGTCTCGACATGATATCCATTGTCACGAATATCCCTAAAGCTAAGTAGATTTCTTCTGGATCTACTTGCATACAAAGCATTATGAGTACTCAATCTTGTTCCATTTTCTAATACCAAGGTAGCTCTTCTGGAGCCCTCTATTAGATTTCCAGTACCCATAATTGTGCTAACATTCGCTTCAACCAAGGTTAGACAAGAAAAATATTACTTGTTTGTTAAGATTGTGTGCGTCGTCGCTCAATCAACAACACAAGTCTCCATCATTCCCGCAAGCACGTAAGAGATCCATATCCTTTCACAAAGGATTACAAAAACATCATATACACACATTACATTAACCCAAAAGAAAGGGGAAGACTGAAAAACACAAGTTAAGCCATATTTTAATCATGGTCCACATTTCTGTTATCATCCTTAAAGAAGTCAGAGACTGCAAGCTTGACCAGAGCATCTTCTGGGCTCTCATGATCTGCAAGCTTGATCAAAGCATCTTCAGGGCTCGCATGATCAATAAAGTATGTCTCAACGATCTTCTCATTTCCCTTGATCGATTATTGGCATAAATTTACCAAGTGGATTGGTACGTGACATACACGTGACCAATGATCAGCTCCTCCACATCGGTAACACCTAGTTTCAACAGAAATGTTGAAACTAGATGTTACCGATGTTCTAAGGGCTTTTTCCTTTCTCATGTTTATCATATCCGTTCTGCTTCTGGGGATACACCATGTTATCTCTTTCATAAGGTTGGAAAATCCTATGCCCATAACCATGACTACGACCACGACCACGTCCACGACCTCGACCTCGACCTCGACCTCTAAAGGGTTGACGACCTCGTCTATATCCAGAGCTATCATCATTTCTTGTCACATTCGCTTTAGGTAATGGAGAACTGCCTACAGGGAGAGTTTGATTGTTCTTCATTAATAGCTCGTTATTTTGCTCAGCAACAAGTAGACACGCAATCGGGTCTGTGAATTTTTGAAACTTTATTTCTCGTATTGCTGATGTAGGAGCATATTCGAGGGGTGGAATGTGGAGAATGTTTTCTCAATCATAGACTCGTCAGTTACCTTTTCACCACAACTGCGAAGCTTGGAAACAATTCTAAACATGGCCGAATTGTACTCATTTACAAACTTAAAGTCCTGTAACCTGATGTTACACCAATCATATAAGGAACGAGGGAGAGCTACTGCTTTTGTCACGCCCCAATTTCAGGAAACCGAAACTAGGAACGCGAACGTTTAAAAAGTTACAAGACTGAAACCTGTTTTCGATAAATCACCTAAAAAGTCAGTTTAGTTCCACAAAAGAATAAAATTTACACCTCAAAATAAAAGTCCCACACTTGGGCAAACCGAGATACACGTCTCTAGACTCAAACACCCAGCAACCCGCTTCAAGCTCTTCAAGCTTCAGAAGCTCACCTAGTCCAGACTACGAACGGTACCTGTAGGAAAAGCAGCTAGGGGTGAGCGTTCGCTCACCACCACAGATAACATACTGACTACGGCACAATTAGTAGACAAAGCCGATGACACTAACAACGACTCAAAGACACGCACACGACCAGTCTTTTCCTCAACTGACTCAACACTCGGATACGTTATGTAGACCCCATACTACGATCGACGACCTCCTCCAAGACACGACTGACCACACAATACCAAACAAGATCACAAAGGATCGCAAACCGGCTGCTCAGTAACCAATCTCTGTCTCTCGCCCTTTACCGATCATAGACGTGGTCAGGCGGTCGACCTGTCGCGCAACTTCTCCCGATCCCAGTCGGGAGGCTAACCCACAACCTCTCCACTTCACCCGATCCCAGTCGGGTGGTTAGCCACACCCGCGCGTCCTTCCCCCGATCCCAGTCGGGGAGCTAGCCCACAACCCCTCCGCTTCTCCCGATCCCAGTCGGGGAGCTAGCCCACAACCCCTCCGCTTCTCCCGATCCCAGTCGGGAGGCTAGCTACACCACACAACCTCCACCAGTAACCAGTAACCAATCACAATCACAAACAAGTTCAAACAGACAGTAACGACACCGGTGACAACTCCACAGGCACTCAAGGCCGACAAGACACCAACAACCAAACACAGGTTCAACAACCCTACGGGCCCTCATGGCCACCCAAGACACCAACGATAAAGTACGGGTTCACAACCCCACGGGCACTCACAGCCACTCAAGACTCAGCAATAATTAACACGGCTCTCAAGGCCACCCAAACTCAACAACAATTAACACACAACAACCTCCGGGCATGGTCATATGCCTCCAGTAACACAGTTAGCGCTAAGTTTTCTGCTCCTACGACACTACTAAGTGTCACATGCATTTCCAGTGTTCGCTACATTCCCGTATCATGCATTTCTAATATTCGACAACCTAAATACCCACGACACCCCGGTGCCACATGCAATTCTACAGTTAACTTTCCTTAGTCAGGGCCGAGATCCGGCTACTTTTCCCTACCTCGAAAGCAACTCCAGAAGCGCTCCACTAAACCCGAGATGAATCGCAGTCACTCGCCGAGCCTCCCTTTGCCTCGGTCCGCAGCACGATCTAAAAGAACACAGATTTAACTCACTTTAAACTAGTGCGAACCGGTCGAAAATAAGTAACTCAGAGCCCAAAAATAATAACGGTTCCGCCGTTAAGTTAACGGCTACGATTTGTCCATTTTAAACTTGACAGTTATCGTTTACACTCGAGCGGGATAAAAGTCGGGTTACGACGGATCGGGTTCGAGCACCCGCGCACCGAACCCAGGTTTGATCCGAACCCAGTTTAAACCCCTTTTTTAACTTAAAACCGTCTTTGGACTCCTTTGCTTTGTTTAAAAACGACTTGACTTGAACACAACGGTTTCCTTCCGCTCGTTTCCAAACTTGATATTTTTTTTTGGTCCGAAACCCTTCTAAAACCGATTTGATTTCGTTTTCCCTCCCTTTTGATTTAACTTCACTCAAATTCGTTTAACGACCGACCTTCGTTTTAGACCCCAATTAATTCACCCGATTTAGTTTTATCGATAACTAATTAATCGAACTTTTAACCTAAAACAGATTTTTCGACGTAACGTTCAAATTAAACCCTTTTTCTTCTTCAACGTTAACACAACAAATCTGGAAAAACGTTCGAAACATAACGATAATATCAAAACTTTGTTCAACTTTACAATTTTCAGAATTACAACAATACTACAAAATTTTTAAACAGATCTACGTTTTCTGTTCTGTTCCCTTCCATTTCGGGAGCTCCGTTCCATCCCGACCGGATTTGAACGAACTCGGGAACGGGAAAGCAAAGACGAAGAAGAACGGATCTGCTCGGTCCGGCCGACCACCGGCGCCGGTCGGCCGAGCTTCCACGGGCCGAGAACTAACCGTGAGGAAACGGTAGCGGCGGTGGACGGCGGTGGACGGCGGTGCACGGCGGCGTCGGCGCGGGTCCGGACGGCTCGTCCCGTTCCGGATCTGACGAGCTCGCCGGCGACGGCGGGAGCTCGGGTCCGAACGGCTCGAGACGGAGAGATCGGAGGCGGCGGTGGACGGTCGGAGCTCGGGATGAGACCGGTGGCCGGAGCTGGGCGTGGTCGGACGGAGAAGGAAGGTCGGGGTTCGGCCGGGACGGGATTTCGTGGCTGGCCGGTCCGGTGACGGCGTCGGGACGGAGGAGAGGGGGACGGGACGGTGTGGTCGGACGGAGGAGAGGGAGGTCGGGGCTCGGGGACGTGGCGGCGTGGTCGGACGGAGAACGGCCGGAGCGATGGCGGCCGGTGCCTGTCCGGCGAGGAAGACGAAGAGAGAGAGAGAGAGAGTGAAAGGAGGCTGCTGAGAGAAAATGAGACTGAAACCCTAGGGTTTCAGTCTTATAAAGGGGGTGGGTTTTGGGCCAGCCCCTTTTGGGCCTCAGGGGACAACCGGGCCGAGGGTGGCTGGGCTGGGTTGGGCCTGCGCGCCTGGCCTGGTCCAGACCTGCTCCCTTTAGTTTTTTTTTTTTTTTTTTTTTTTTTGCACTCGTTTCAAAAACTTACCCTAAGGTTTCTTTTTTTTTTCGTTTTCAAATTAATACCTTAAAGAAACGAAGCGGGTTTTACAATCTACCCTCCTTAAAGGAATTTCGCCCACGAAATTTAAAACAGCGTACCTCGGGAAACGAACAAGGCGGGATACTTCGCGCGAACCTCGTCCTCGCGCTCCCAAGTCGATTCAGCCCCGTGGTGCTTCCACTGCACTCGTACCAAATAGATAATCTTGCCTCCCCGCAGAATCTGCTCCCGCGTGTCCATAATCCGAACCGGCTGCTCCTCATAGGAGACATCATCAGCCACCTCGATATCTGTCCACTCGATGACGTGGGAGGGGTCTGCATTGTACTGCCGCAACTGAGACACGTGGAAGACGTCATGGACTCTCCCAAGTTGCAGTGGCAACGCCAGACGATATGCCACTGTTCCCACTCTGCCCAAAATCTGGAACGGGCCGATGTACCTCGGAGCCAACTTGCCCCCGTTTCGCCTGAACCGCACCAGCCCCTTCCTCGGGCTCACCTTCAGGAACACGTGATCCCCGACTGCAAACTCAAGGGGTCGACGTCGCCTGTCGGCATAACTCTTCTGTCGGCTCTGTGCTGTCCTCAGCCGATCGCGGATCAGTGCGACTTTCTCCGTCGTCTCTCTGACAAGATCTGGCCCCAGCAGACTCTTGTCCCCCACCTCTGCCCAACACACTGGTGACCGACACGGCCTCCCATACAATGCTTCGAACGGTGCCATCCCGATACTGGCCTGGAAGCTGTTGTTGTAGGCGAACTCGGCCAAAGGCAGGTGGGTTTCCCAAGATCCCCTGAAATCCAGCACACATGCTCGCAGCATGTCCTCCAAGATCTGAATGGTACGCTCAGACTGACCGTCCGTCTGGGGATGATGTGCTGTACTGAGTAGCACCTCGGTCCCCAATGCCTTCTGCAGACTCGGCCAAAACCTGGACGTGAAGCGGGGATCCCTGTCAGACACTATCGACACCGGGACCCCATGGAGACGCACTATCTCCTGAACGTACAAACTGCTCAACTTGTCCACTGGGTCGGTCATCCTCATAGCCAGGAAGTGGGCCGATTTGGTCAATCGGTCGACTACCACCCACACTGCGTCGTTCCCCTTTGGCGATCTCGGTAGTCCACACACGAAGTCCATCGTAATGTGTTCCCACTTCCACTGAGCAATCGGTAGTGGCTGTAACAACCCCGCTGGACGCTGATGCTCGGCCTTCACCTGCTGACAGACAAGGCATCTCGACACAAACTCTGCGACTGCTCTCCTCATACCGCGCCACCAGTAGTGCCGTCTGAGGTCACGGTACATCTTGGTGCCCCCCGGATGCACTGTGAGACGCGAATGGTGTGCCTCTCGTAACACGGCGTCTCTACAGTTAACCGGTACGAACAGCCCCCCGCGGTATCGTAGTCCCCAGTCAGTGCTGTCCTGCCAGCCCACCACCTCGTCACCCCTGACGACTCTCTCGCGTATCTCTGATGCTTCGACGTCCTCTGTCTGCGCCTCCAGCACTTGGGCAAGCAGTGAGGGCTGAGCCACTAGTGAGCACATGGCAACACCGCCAGTAACCTCCTCTAGCTCAAGCCCGAACGTGCTCAGCTCCCCCATCATGCCCCACGCTCGGACAGATATGTTGGCGAGGCTCGGAGCCGACTTCCTACTCAAGGCGTCGGCGACAACGTTCGCCTTGCCTGGGTGGTAGTGTAGCTCGAAGTCGTACTCCTCAAGTAGTTCCATCCACCGTCGCTGACGCATGTTCAGGTCTCGCTGGGAAAATATGTACTTGAGGCTCTTGTGATCCGAGAACACCTGAAACCCCTCGCCGTACAGATAATATCGCCAGCTCTTCAGTGCAAACACGACTGCTGCTAGCTCCAAGTCGTGGGTAGGATAGTTGCGCTCGTGTATCTTCAACTGCCTGGAGCCATAAGCCACAACTCTGCCCGACTGCATCAGCACGCAGCCCAGTCCCTCTCCGGACGCATCGCAGTAAACATCATAACCAGTTCCTCGCTCGGGCACCACTAACACTGGAGCTGTAGTCAGCCGAGTCTTCAGCTCCGCGAACGCACGCTCACAGTCGTCTGTCCACACGAACCCGACACCCTTGCGCGTCAACAGAGTCATCGGTGCGGCTAGTCGTGCAAAATCTTGGACAAATCGCCTATAGTAGCCTGCCAATCCCAGAAAGCTGCGAATCTCGAAAACACTCGTGGGCCGTGCCCACTTCGAGATCGCGTCGACCTTCGACGGATCGACCAGGATACCGTCACGGGATACAATGTGGCCGAGGAACCTCACCTCAGAGAGCCAGAACCCGCACTTCTCCCGGTTGGCATATAGCTGATGTTTGCGCAGCAGTGTTAGCACAGCCCTCAGATGGGCCTTATGCGCTGCCTCGTTCTACGAATATATCAGGATGTCGTCCACAAATACCACCACAAACTGATCTAGGTACGGCCGGAAGATGCTGTTCATCAGGTCCATGAACGCTGCTGGCGCGTTCGTCAGTCCGAATGGCATCACTAGGAACTCGTAGTGCCCATAGCGTGTCCGGAATGCAGTCTTTGCGACGTCTCCCTCACGGACTCGCAACTGATAATAACCGGATCGCAGATCGATCTTCGAGAAGTGAGTCGCCCCTCTCAACTGGTCGAACAAGTCGTCGATCCTCGGCATCGGGTACCGGTTCTTCACCGTAACCCGGTTTAGCTTCCGGTAATCTATACACATCCGTAGCTCTCCACTCTTCTTCTTCACGAAGAGTGCTGGTGCTCCCCACGGCGATGTACTCGGACGGATAAACCCCTTCTGCTGAAGCTCCCCCAGCTGACGCTTCAGCTCAGTCAACTCGGCCGGTGCAAACCTGTAAGGCGCCATCGATATCGCCGCCGCTCCCGGCACTAGGTCAATCCCGAACTCCACCTCACGAATCGGTGGAAGCCCGCTCAACTCCTCAGGAAAGACCTCGGGGAACTCGCATACCACTCTCGGTAACTCTCGGCTCTGCACAGCCGGTACTTCCTCCTCTGCGGACAACGCCGACAGGAGGACCCCACCCTTACTTCCCAGCACGCACGTCACCTTCGTACCGCCCACTGTCACTGTCACTCGTCGTCTATAGCAATCGATGTTGGCTCGGTACCTCGACAGCCAATCCATACCCAAAATCACATCAAAGGTAGTCATCCCCAACACGAGAAGATCCCTAGGGCAAGGACAGTCTGCGACTCTAATCTCGCAGGCACGACATACTCTAGTCAACGATGCACCACCCCCAACTGGGGTGTCCAGGCGTAGAGGTGGGCTCAACGGCTCTAAGCTCAACCCCAACCTCTCGGCACAACCCGACGAAATAAAAGAGTGCGACGCCCCGGTATCAAACAAGAATAAAGCCCATAAGTGATACAATAAACACGTACCCTGGATGGTCTCGCGGTACGTGTTAGGTCCTGGGGCTCTGGAGTCGGTGACTGCATAGACTCTCCCCTGCGAGGCCTGCTGCCTTTGACCCGGCGCGCTGGCCGCTGAATGCCCGTGACTCTGCTGCTGTCTCGGAACCGGTGCGCTCGTAGAAGGCTGTGACGGTCTGGACTGCTGACCCTGACGAGGACGTCCCCTGGGCGACTGTACGGTCCGTGACTGTTGCGGTCGCTGCGCTGATGTTGCCCTCGACAGCTCACGGCACCATGCAATGGTGTGCCCAACCTGGCCGCATCGAAAACAGCTGATCTCGTTGGCTCTCGACTCCGTGCCCTGGCTGGTCCGGCTAGTCGCTGGCCGCGCCGTAGGTACTCCTTCCATCGGGCACTCGCGCCGGAAGTGGCCTTGCTGCCCGCAAGTAAAGCACGCCGACGCCCTCTCTGGTGCGACTGGCCCAACTGCTGCCACTGAACCCCGCTGTCTCGATCCACTCTGATGATGCGGTGGTCGGAAGGATCCCGCGGTCCTTTGCCTCCGCGAATCTCGTGAGTCTGACGGTCCGGTCCAACTGATCGGCCGAGGTCGGACCTCACGGCCCCTGGCTGCATCCCGGATGCCCTGCTCCACTGTAGCCGCGGTGTCCACTAGATCGGTATACTTCCGTATCCTCAAGGCGAGAACCTGGTTCCGGATGCCCAGCCTCAGTCCGTCCTGGAACCGTAGGCAACGGTTCGTCTCGCTCGACTGTTGGGTCTCGAGGTAGGGTTGGAGATGAACCAACTCGCAGCGGAAAATCAATGAAAACCAAGAGACGATTAAAACCATGAAACAACTAACAAAGAATGGATTAACAAGAGAAAAATTCAGCACTAGTTCTTACCAAAACAAGAACACCGGTTAACGAATGATTGGCTTGAGTCTCCAAGACGCCTACGTATCCACATGGGAATCAAAGCCACGTAGTTCTTCTCTTTGAGGACTCAAGAACACAAACATGGAGGTGGAAACTAGCCAAACCCGAAATGGCCATGGAAGAGGGAGAGAAAAAATGTGTTTCCTATTCTTGTCTTGTGTTTGTTATGTTGAAAAAAGATGACTTAAACATAACAAAACCCATACTTGTCCAACTAAAGGCATGGGACAAGTATGGTGTCAAGTAAGGTGTAAATAGGACAAAGTATGGCAAGACAAGATTGGGTTAGGTGGTGAATCACCAACACCTTAATCCTTGTCTTGCTTACTTAGTACTAATTAATCAAGACTTGATTAATTAGTTCCATGGGCCTTGGTTGCATGGGCCTTTCATGGGCCTCTTGAAACATGGCCCGTGGCCATTTCCAACGAGGTCCCGTGATTCGCTCATCTCCTCCATGCCTTCCATACCGGAAATGTCCAACATTATCCGACGCGATCAATCCCAAGACTCCAAGCCTTGTCTCGATCCGTAAAGTCCTATTCACTTACGGGCACATGACCCAAAACCCAGTTTTGGTCATGTCCCGAGACAACTCCCTTTTGGCCATTCTCCATAAATGTGTCAATGAGTTTCATCCTCCGGTGTGACCCTTAGGTTTATGCATGTCAATAGATCAACGTAAAATCTCATTTTACTTGATCCTATTTAAGTGGCAACTAACGAGACTTTAGTATTGCCTGACACTACATAACGAATCGACCCTGTCGATTCTAACCTTTCCGTCGTCCCTGTCATTATCCTTTTATCTCCAATATCCTGATTGAGATAAGGCATAGAGCCGTCATCCTTATTATTCTCAATCACCGTTCCTTGATATGTGAGATGACTGAAGATATGATACCCAGTATCATGTGCATGGCCATGCTATTCTTCCAGTCACTCTCGATCAAGTGGCCGAGAACCGATATCTTTCCCATACCTTAGTATGAGGGATAAATCCCTTAGCCGTCTTTCGTGTCACTCATGTAGCCCGTCCCCAAGCCAATCCTGGCCGTTATGGAAGCCCTGTTACGGACAACGTTAGGCTCAGGTCAAACTCAGTTGTTGACTACATAGCGATCACAAAGACTCCTTGGTCTAAGGATACATGACAAGCTACAACACTGAATATGTTCATGACTTAATCTATGGCACATATTCAGGGCGGGTCGTCCAATATCATGTCCCACATGATATCTATGATCAGACTCCGGAATCTCATTCCAATGACTAACAGAACGTAAGCCATAAAGAGCCATCTTTCATACTAGTCGCTTCTAGTGAAGCTTTGTTGACTAGGGACCCATCGAGTGTGATCTATCTCGATCTATGGTTCTATTCGCATGGTGGGCATAGATCAGAGCACACATCGATATATTACTCCAACACATAAGTAATATAAAGCCGCTTTAATTTTATTGCTAACGATGATATATACATTTGGACATTTAGGATTGAACTACGGGCACTAAGACTAACAATCTCCCACTTGCCCTAGTTCCAATCTAAACTCCAATATGTCCCCATCGACTTTACATGTCTAACGTGTTCAGGCAGTGACACTGCCTTAGTCAAAGGGTTGGCTATGTTATCATCTGTTGCAATATCGGTTATCTTCACTTCACCTCAGTTCAGTATTTATCTGATGAGGTGGATACGCCGCAGTACATGTTTGGATTTGTTAAGCGATCTAGGCTTTTAGCTTGCGCAATGGCCCTTGTGTTGTCGCAAAATGGATTCACCGGACTGGATGGGTTTTTAATTACACCCAGCCCTGCCATGAATTTCCAAATCCACATAGCCTCCTTAGCTGCCTCTGCAGCATCCATGTACTTGGCCTCTGTCGTAGATTCGGCAATGGTATCTTGCTTTACGCTTTCCCAGCTAAAGCTCTGCCATTCAGCGTAAACACATATCCTGATTGACTTCTAAAGTCATCTGGATTTGTCTTGGAAAACTAGCGTCTACTCATCCTTCGACGACTAGTTCAGCATCATCTTTCCCCCGGGTTAGAATGATGTCTACTGGTACAACATAAGGCTTACGAGACGTCTGGTCTCATACATGTCATGGCATATATGATCGATCCTGCCCCCAGGCGCATAGGATTCTCATCATCCTTTTCAGCTCATCAGGTGTCTTAGGACACTGAGTCTTGCTGAGATGAATGCCATGACTAGTGGGTAAGAGTCCTTTCTTTGAATCGAGCATTAAGAACCTACTCAATGCCTTGTTCACATAGGTTCCCTGACTTAAATCCAAGACCCTCTTGGTGCGATCTCTACATATCTTAATCCTTAAGATATGAGAAGCATCGCCTAAGTCCTTTATTGAAAAACAATTCCTCAACCAAGCTTTAGTCTCGTGCAAGGTTGGGATGTCGTTTTCAATGAGAACCAGAAAGGTAATATTGCTCCCACTAGCCTTCTTATAAACGCAAGATTCATCCTCGTTCTTGATTAAGCCAAATCCAATTACAGCTTCATCAAAACGAAGGATCCAACTCCGAGAAGTTCGTTTCAATCCATAAATGGATTTCAACAACTTATAAATCTTTCCTTTATTCTTCGGATCGTCAAAACCTTTGGGCCGAGACATACAAACGTACTCAGTCAAATTTCCATTTAGGAAAGCGGTTTTGACATCCACTTGCCATATCTCGTAATTATGATACGCAGTTATGTCAAGAAGAATTTGGATCGATTTTGACCATAGCCACTAAGGAGAAGGTTTCCTCATAGTCAATCCATTGGATCTGCCTATAACCTTTCGCCACCAGTTGAGCTTTGTAGGTCAGAGGGTTGCCGTCCATGTCCATCTTCACCTTGAAGATCCATTTGCATCCGATGGTCCTCACACCATTGATGGGATCAACCGGTTCCCAGACTCGGTTGTCCGACATGGATTGCATTTCCTCCCTCATGGCTCCCAGCCATAACTCGGAGTCGGGCCCATCCACGACTTCCTGAAAGGTGGCTGGATCATCGTGATTCACCATGACTTCATTGTCACCTCCGGATACCATATCTTGGAGGTGGAAGATTGATCCTTTCAAATCGCCTTGGACCTTCCGGAATTGTAACAGGAATTGGTTCTTACTCTACGACAATCTCTGGCTCCTTTCTACTGGGTTGCCAATTGGTTTAGACAGATCCGTACCATCCTGAATTTCTTCGAGATGCACAGTCCTCCCAATGACGTCTTTGGAAACAAAACTTCTTTTCCATAAAGACCCCACCCCAAGCGACGAACACCATGTTCTCACTGGGATTGTAGAAATAGTATCCCCTTGTTGCTTTGGGATACCACACGAAGGTGCATATCTCAGATCTTGGTTCGAGCTTAGTCGAAACCAAATGTTTCACATAAGCCTCGCAACCACAAATCTTTAGGAAGGACAAAGCGGGCATCATCCCGTACCATTTTTAAAATGGTGTCCATTCCACACCATTCGTCGAAGCCCGATTCACTATGAATGCGGTCGTCTCTAGAGCAAAACCCCTAAAAGAGATTGGGAGATCAGTCCAACTAATCATGGAACAGACCATTGTCTAACAATGTCCGATTTCTCCGTTTGGCTACACCTTTCAACTACAGTGACCTAGGAGGAGTCCATTTCAAAAGGATCCCATTCTCTTTTAGATGATCTAATAACTCTGTGGTCAAGTATTTTCCACCTCGATCCAATCGAAGTGCCTTAATACCTTTGTCGAGCTGGTTTTCTACTATAGTCTTAAACTCTTTGAATTTATCAAAAGCTTCAGACTTATGTCTCACCGAATAGACATAACCATATTTACTGTAATCATCAGTAAATGTGATAAAGTAGCTAAAACCCCTCCTGGCAAGTGAACTTATTGGTCTACACACATTCGAGTGTATCAGCCCCAATAATTCACCCGCCCTTTCATCGCGATCGATAAAGGGCACTTTAGTCATTTTGCCCATCAAACAAACCTTGCACCTATCGATCGAATGGAATTCGAATGAACCTGAAAGCCCGCACTTCTGAAGTGCTGATAGGCGCTTCTTGTTTATGCGACCCAAATGACAGTACCATAACAGAGTTAGGTTTAAATCGTTGGATTTAGACCTCTTGGTATTAACGGAATATATAGAACTTGAGGCATTGTTACCCATATCTAATATGTACAATCCTCCAACCATGTCAGTACTGGTATAAAACATATCATTGCATAGAACATTGAAAACTCCATTTCCAATATTAACATTATATCCTTCCTTGTCAAACACGGATACAGATATAATATTCCTACTAAGAGTAGGTATGCAATATACATTATACAATACTAAGACAAGGCCTCTTGGCAAAGCAAGACTCATGGATCCTACAGCAGTTGCCACAACTCTGAGGTCCATTTCGTGCTTTCCAAATCTCTCCTACTTTCAGCCACCATATATTAGTGCATGTGTGAGATTCAGTCATGGTATCTAATACCCATGAATCTTTGGAAGTAGAGAGATGTAGCTCTATAGAGTTAATACCGAATGAAGGCACGGTCCCACCGCCCTTCCTTAGATCATCCAGGTTTCCTGATGAAGGCGCAGTCCTACTGCCCTTCTTCAGATCATCCAGGCTATTTGATGAAGGCGCAGTCCCACTGCCCTTCTTCAGATCAGCCGTGAACTTCCTGTAATCCCGGTTCCAATGACCAGGCTGTTGGCAGTAGAAGCAGACATTCTCAAGTGTCTCATCTTTCCTGCCAAGTGCGCATGGGCCCAGCCCTTGCCACTTCCAATTCCCTTGTTGACCATCAGAATATCCTTGGATCCCAGATCCCTGAGATATTCTTCTCAGCAGCTGATGACACTTCATGTAACTCTGATATGGTCTTAGAGACAGCCTTGTCAAGCACATATTCTTTGCGTTCAGACTTGAGGACTATCCTCAAAAATTCTGTACCAGTCCAAATAGTTTGTCCCATTTAGCTTGACCCTGTCAAGAATGGTTTTTAATGACAAACTATTAATGTTCGCTGAATTTGCCATTTGATCTACAACAGATAAAATTCAATCAGTAAACTGAATAAATTTTATGAAGATCAAGCTTAAACACCAACAATCAATTCTAAACCTTTAGAATCTGAAACCAAGATCCTTGATTCACTCGATTAAGCTGAACTAATGCTCACCACTTAATCGAGCTATGTAGGTAGGAATCCATCCAATCACATCCAATGTGACTCCTGGCTAGGGTATGTACTTATGTACACGACTTACCCTATCTGTTACCCTAGCTCAACCTCAGGCTAAGAATCGTAGTCGGGTCCACCAATTTTCAACTATGGCTCGTCACTATGTAGGTGCTCCGCTAATGCGCACGACACCCACATATGTCGTCCAAACCTACTACCCCGCTTTCCCATGGATGCTCCGCTAATGCGCACGACACCCATAGGACGGGGAGGTAGTAAGGTGTTGATGATTGGGAGGTATCGGACATGACCCGCTTTTACTTGTCCAGTTGTGTTCAAAACTTTGGCACATCCTAGATGCGATGAGCACATCAACTACATTCCAAATGCAATGATGCCTCAAATTACATCCAATGTAATTCTTCCTTTGAACCCGTCAACTACATCCAATGCAATGACGGTTCTAAGGGTTCACACACAAGGATTAAAATTCCAATTTTATCTTTGCATGTGAGGTGATATGCTCGGTAAATAAAGTTAGGCATGCAATTCTAAAGCACATAGAATTAATCATGCATAAACTAAACCAAGCATAAAGCGATAAATGTGCACATAATAGCCCCTTAAACTAACTCCCACTAGCTTCTTGAGCTCCACCAACTCCAAGCCGATGCCAACACCCGAAAAGCCACCAAATGACCTTTTCGCCCTTTCTTCGTCTTGAGTAAAATATTACAATTTAATACACGACTCGCAGGTCGGGAATAAATAAATATTACAAACAAGTGGTTCGACGACCACACCTTGAAAGAATAATTACACGTTAACTCTAACGGCTCGCAGGCCGTGAAAAGCGATAAATAATTAAATTGAGCTCGGGGCTATTATGTACACCATGCCAACATCACATCACACATCGTGTTATCAAACAAGCATGTTATCAAACATCATGTGATTTTCCGGTTTTAATTAATAGCCAAGTTTCGAAATTTTTGATGCTCGGTTTATCGAAACCGTTCAAAAATGAAACTTTTGAACATTTGATCTTCGAGTTCATCATGACGGTTCCAAACTAGTCATAACTAACAAAACGGTTTAGCCTTGGCATATCAACCATCCAATGGTCATGCTTGGCCTAGCTCCGTCCAACGGAGCCCCGTTCGGTCCCGGTTTCGGCTCCCCGAGAGTCCCGCTCCCGAGACCCGAAAAATCAAATTTTTTTTCAAAATTTCCAGATTTGAAATAATTTTAAAAAATTCATTTTACATGCATTAAATCCATAAACAATAATTTAAAACATGTTATCAAACAATTTAGCAAAACAACATGCCAAAAACGAAACTTTCAAGCAAAACCGAAACTTTGAACACCGTCTTGTGAATCCCGAAGGTAGCACGGCTCTGATACCACTGTTGGGTCTCGAGGTAGGGTTGGAGATGAACCAACTCGCAGCGGAAAATCAATGAAAACCAAGAGACGATTAAAACCATGAAACAACTAACAAAGAATGGATTAACAAGAGAAAAATTCAGCACTAGTTCTTACCAAAACAAGAACACCGGTTAACGAATGATTGGCTTGAGTCTCCAAGACGCCTACGTATCCACATGGGAATCAAAGCCACGTAGTTCTTCTCTTTGAGGACTCAAGAACACAAACATGGAGGTGGAAACTAGCCAAACCCGAAATGGCCATGGAAGAGGGAGAGAAAAAATGTGTTTCCTATTCTTGTCTTGTGTTTGTTATGTTGAAAAAAGATGACTTAAACATAACAAAACCCATACTTGTCCAACTAAAGGCATGGGACAAGTATGGTGTCAAGTAAGGTGTAAATAGGACAAAGTATGGCAAGACAAGATTGGGTTAGGTGGTGAATCACCAACACCTTAATCCTTGTCTTGCTTACTTAGTACTAATTAATCAAGACTTGATTAATTAGTTCCATGGGCCTTGGTTGCATGGGCCTTTCATGGGCCTCTTGAAACATGGCCCGTGGCCATTTCCAACGAGGTCCCGTGATTCGCTCATCTCCTCCATGCCTTCCATACCGGAAATGTCCAACATTATCCGACGCGATCAATCCCAAGACTCCAAGCCTTGTCTCGATCCGTAAAGTCCTATTCACTTACGGGCACATGACCCAAAACCCAGTTTTGGTCATGTCCCGAGACAACTCCCTTTTGGCCATTCTCCATAAATGTGTCAATGAGTTTCATACTCCGGTGTGACCCTTAGGTTTATGCATGTCAATAGATCAACGTAAAATCTCATTTTACTTGATCCTATTTAAGTGGCAACTAACGAGACTTTAGTATTGCCTGACACTACATAACGAATCGACCCTGTCGATTCTAACCTTTCCGTCGTCCCTGTCATTATCCTTTTATCTCCGATATCCTGATTGAGATAAGGCATAGAGCCGTCATCCTTATTATTCTCAATCACCGTTCCTTGATATGTGAGATGACTGAAGATATGATACCCAGTATCATGTGCATGGCCATGCTATTCTTCCAGTCACTCTCGATCAAGTGGCCGAGAACCGATATCTTTCCCATACCTTAGTATGAGGGATAAATCCCTTAGCCGTCTTTCGTGTCACTCATGTAGCCCGTCCCCAAGCCAATCCTGGCCGTTATGGAAGCCCTGTTACGGACAACGTTAGGCTCAGGTCAAACTCAGTTGTTGACTACATAGCGATCACAAAGACTCCTTGGTCTAAGGATACATGACAAGCTACAACACTGAATATGTTCATGACTTAATCTATGGCACATATTCAGGGCGGGTCGTCCAATATCATGTCCCACATGATATCTATGATCAGACTCCGGAATCTCATTCCAATGACTAACAGAACGTAAGCCATAAAGAGCCATCTTTCATACTAGTCGCTTCTAGTGAAGCTTTGTTGACTAGGGACCCATCGAGTGTGATCTATCTCGATCTATGGTTCTATTCGCATGGTGGGCATAGATCAGAGCACACATCGATATATTACTCCAACACATAAGTAATATAAAGCCGCTTTAATTTTATTGCTAACGATGATATATACATTTGGACATTTAGGATTGAACTACGGGCACTAAGACTAACATCGACACCATCTCAGGCGCGAATCTGGCCAAGGCTGTGAACCTGGCCTCGTACTGTGCCACTGTCATCTCTCCCTGCTCCAGGTATAAGAACTGCCGATGTCGCTCCAGCCGAGCCGACTCGGGAAAGTACTGTGCCATGAATACCTCCTGGAATACGCTGTAGTCGTATCCGACTGTGTCCTTCACCCGCCCCCACCAGTGGTAGGCGCTGTCTCTCAGCTGATGGGCCGCGAAGGACACTCTCCGACGGCCATCCTCGACACCCAAAGTGTCCAGGTCTCGTGTGACCTGCTCTATCCATCGCTCGGCTAGGTCGGGATTTGGCTCCCCGACAAAAACAGGTATCCCGAGCTTCAGGAAATCGAGTAGCGCTCGGGAGGTAAGATCCTCTGTCTGAGCGGCCCTCATCGGAACTGCGACTGCCTCTGGTGCTGGCGAAGCCGACTCTCGGCTGGCGATGACCGCCACTAAACTCTGAACGGTCCTGGTAAGCTCATCCAGGGCAGTCATCACTGGAGGGTCCGCGACTGGTGGAACACTGGGGGTACCTGTAGATGGCCCCGCATCATTTCTCCCGTCTTCTCCGACGGGAGTGCCCTGTGCCTCCGCGTAGTCGGCGGGCGCGACGGCTGGCACCCTCCCTGGTGCCCCTGCTGACCGCCCCCGCCGGCCTCGCGTGGGTGCCTGACCCCGTGTTCCTGGTGCTCGTCCGCGCCGTCCGCGAGCCATAAACAGTATCCTCTGCACGGATACACGTAAACGTTCAGTTTGCGCACTCAAATAAAGGCGACAAGTTCAAAAACGCCAACGCTCACACGGTCTAAGTTTACTCTATCGCGTATGTGACTAAAGCGCCACACCGCTCAAGCTAAACACACCTTATATATAGTATTAGTATACGAGACCACACCGACATATACCACACGAGCGACGACAAACCAACCAGAGTCGAACCTTGCCCACCGGGCCAACCAAAATCAAACCTACGCCCACAGGGCCAATCAAGTTCAAGACATGCCAAACGGGCCAATAACCTTAAACCTTTTTCCGCTTCATTAAAAACCCTCATTTCTTGGCATCAGGTGGTTACAACCCCGTCCAGGCGTCCCCGAACTACGTTGTGGCCACTTGATACCAACACCGTCACGCTCGACCACAGGAGCGCTCCTGAGTCGAGTCGCGACAGTTTAAAAACGTTTCACGCAGCAACACACAAACATTGTGCCAGTAGCCCCGTACTGCACAAGCACAGAACAAAACAGGACTCAAATCCTAACGGGTCTACACCCGAGTTCCGACTTGCGTACCCAACGCAGGACGGGACTCTACCGACTCGACTCTCCCACCTAATTGACGTGTAGTCCGAGGTGTGAAACCTCGCGCTCTGATACCAAGCTGTCACGCCCCAATTTCAGGAAACCGAAACTAGGAACGCGAACGTTTAAAAAGTTACAAGACTGAAACCTGTTTTCGATAAATCACCTAAAAAGTCAGTTTAGTTCCACAAAAGAATAAAATTTACACCTCAAAATAAAAGTCCCACACTTGGGAAAACCGAGATACACGTCTCTAGACTCAAACACCCAGCAACCCGCTTCAAGCTCTTCAAGCTTCAGAAGCTCACCTAGTCCAGACTACGAACGGTACCTGTAGGAAAAGCAGCTAGGGGTGAGCGTTCGCTCACCACCACAGATAACATACTGACTACGGCACAATTAGTAGACAAAGCCGATGACACTAACAACGACTCAAAGACACGCACACGACCAGTCTTTTCCTCAACTGACTCAACACTCGGATACGTTATGTAGACCCCATACTACGATCGACGACCTCCTCCAAGACACGACTGACCACACAATACCAAACAAGATCACAAAGGATCGCAAACCGGCTGCTCAGTAACCAATCTCTGTCTCTCGCCCTTTACCGATCATAGACGTGGTCAGGCGGTCGACCTGTCGCGCAACTTCTCCCGATCCCAGTCGGGAGGCTAACCCACAACCTCTCCACTTCACCCGATCCCAGTCGGGTGGTTAGCCACACCCGCGCGTCCTTCCCCCGATCCCAGTCGGGGAGCTAGCCCACAACCCCTCCGCTTCTCCCGATCCCAGTCGGGAGGCTAGCTACACCACACAACCTCCACCAGTAACCAGTAACCAATCACAATCACAAACAAGTTCAAACAGACAGTAACGACACCGGTGACAACTCCACAGGCACTCAAGGCCGACAAGACACCAACAACCAAACACAGGTTCAACAACCCTACGGGCCCTCATGGCCACCCAAGACACCAACGATAAAGTACGGGTTCACAACCCCACGGGCACTCACAGCCACTCAAGACTCAGCAATAATTAACACGGCTCTCAAGGCCACCCAAACTCAACAACAATTAACACACAACAACCTCCGGGCATGGTCATATGCCTCCAGTAACACAGTTAGCGCTAAGTTTTCTGCTCCTACGACACTACTAAGTGTCACATGCATTTCCAGTGTTCGCTACATTCCCGTATCATGCATTTCTAATATTCGACAACCTAAATACCCACGACACCCCGGTGCCACATGCAATTCTACAGTTAACTTTCCTTAGTCAGGGCCGAGATCCGGCTACTTTTCCCTACCTCGAAAGCAACTCCAGAAGCGCTCCACTAAACCCGAGATGAATCGCAGTCACTCGCCGAGCCTCCCTTTGCCTCGGTCCGCAGCACGATCTAAAAGAACACAGATTTAACTCACTTTAAACTAGTGCGAACCGGTCGAAAATAAGTAACTCAGAGCCCAAAAATAATAACGGTTCCGCCGTTAAGTTAACGGCTACGATTTGTCCATTTTAAACTTGACAGTTATCGTTTACACTCGAGCGGGATAAAAGTCGGGTTACGACGGATCGGGTTCGAGCACCCGCGCACCGAACCCAGGTTTGATCCGAACCCAGTTTAAACCCCTTTTTTAACTTAAAACCGTCTTTGGACTCCTTTGCTTTGTTTAAAAACGACTTGACTTGAACACAACGGTTTCCTTCCGCTCGTTTCCAAACTTGATATTTTTTTTTGGTCCGAAACCCTTCTAAAACCGATTTGATTTTGTTTTCCCTCCCTTTTGATTTAACTTCACTCAAATTCGTTTAACGACCGACCTTCGTTTTAGACCCCAATTAATTCACCCGATTTAGTTTTATCGATAACTAATTAATCGAACTTTTAACCTAAAACAGATTTTTCGACGTAACGTTCAAATTAAACCCTTTTTCTTCTTCAACGTTAACACAACAAATCTGGAAAAACGTTCGAAACATAACGATAATATCAAAACTTTGTTCAACTTTACAATTTTCAGAATTACAACAATACTACAAAATTTTTAAACAGATCTACGTTTTCTGTTCTGTTCCCTTCCATTTCGGGAGCTCCGTTCCATCCCGACCGGATTTGAACGAACTCGGGAACGGGAAAGCAAAGACGAAGAAGAACGGATCTGCTCGGTCCGGCCGACCACCGGCGCCGGTCGGCCGAGCTTCCACGGGCCGAGAACTAACCGTGAGGAAACGGTAGCGGCGGTGGACGGCGGTGGACGGCGGTGCACGGCGGCGTCGGCGCGGGTCCGGACGGCTCGTCCCGTTCCGGATCTGACGAGCTCGCCGGCGACGGCGGGAGCTCGGGTCCGAACGGCTCGAGACGGAGAGATCGGAGGCGGCGGTGGACGGTCGGAGCTCGGGATGAGACCGGTGGCCGGAGCTGGGCGTGGTCGGACGGAGAAGGAAGGTCGGGGTTCGGCCGGGACGGGATTTCGTGGCTGGCCGGTCCGGTGACGGCGTCGGGACGGAGGAGAGGGGGACGGGACGGTGTGGTCGGACGGAGGAGAGGGAGGTCGGGGCTCGGGGACGTGGCGGCGTGGTCGGACGGAGAACGGCCGGAGCGATGGCGGCCGGTGCCGGTCCGGCGAGGAAGACGAAGAGAGAGAGAGAGAGAGTGAAAGGAGGCTGCTGAGAGAAAATGAGACTGAAACCCTAGGGTTTCAGTCTTATAAAGGGGGTGGGTTTTGGGCCAGCCCCTTTTGGGCCTCAGGGGACAACCGGGCCGAGGGTGGCTGGGCTGGGTTGGGCCTGCGCGCCTGGCCTGGTCCAGACCTGCTCCCTTTAGTTTTTTTTTTTTTTTTTTTTTTTTTTTGCACTCGTTTCAAAAACTTACCCTAAGGTTTCTTTTTTTTTTCGTTTTCAAATTAATACCTTAAAGAAACGAAGCGGGTTTTACAGCTTTCATATGCTCAAATCTATCCTTGAGTTGAACCCATAAACTAAAGGGATCTTCGTCAGCCAGATATTCAAGTCGTAGGTCTTTATGCATATGATGACGGATTAATATTGTGGTTGAGGCTTTGTTTTTAACATATTCGTTATTCCCTTCTACTATGGTGTCTTCTAGATTCTGAGATCTTAAGTGGAGATTCGTATCCAACGCTCATTCATAATAATTCTTCCCATCCAATTTGAGGGGTGCATAATTGAATTTTGGTAGGTTCTCCAATCTGTACATTTATCAAAATAATTACATGTCTGAATTATGACATAAATTATCTTTATCATACTCGACTTCAGGTCATTAGTATTTTATTTTGGAACTTCTGGTCCAATATACATTGGGTCATTGGTAACGTGTATTTGGAACTTCTGGTCCAATATATATCGGATCTCTGGTACTATGTATTCGGAGCTTCTGGTCCAACGTGCATTATATCACTGGTATTATGTATTTGCGACTTCTGGTCCAATATGCCTCAATTCACTGGTATTTGGAACTTCGGGTCCAACATACCATCATATTTATAAGCTTCTCGCTATAAATCAAACCGCATGTTACATGCAAGTAGTTTCTGCATCTTGGAACTTCAGGCCCAAATGTTTCGGTTTCAACAAGTCTTAAATTCGAGTCTTTGATAATAAGAACACAAATAATAAGCATCAAATTTCTGATGTGAAAGATCCAATGAAAATTGGCGATCACAGAGCATACTTATGAGGAAGTCATAAGTTGAACATGCATAAATAAGCATGACTCAAATATGAATAAGTACAAACCTTTCTATACCTGGATGGTAGAACAACTCGTGCTGATAACGTGTTGTAAAACTCAAGTTTGATCGGAACCAACACCAAGACACCAATAGCTCAAAGTAATACGAAGGTTGGTGTCTTCGGGTTGGTTACCAAACAAGAAAAGAAAGAACACTTGAGAATTACAGAGTACAGAGAACTTTTATTAATTTCTTGAGAAATTCTTACAAGATGAGAGTGTTTGGGTGTGTTGGATGATCTAATACAAGGAGTTGACACCTCTATTTATAGGAACTAAGAACACATGAGGTAATGCCACATATACTACCAACATGCAATTAGTGGTGACATGTTAATTGTGGTGGCCACATGTGGCATTAAGATGCCACTTCATGATAATGCCTACATTCAAAATGATATTTTCTATTTTGCACTTATGTGGTCTAGTCTAGTTATCAACAAAGAGTTTCTCGGTTAAAAAGAAAGAAAAATCAAGCAAAAAAGACAAAATGGATGAAGAGAGAAAGGACCGTTATTGATGGGACAAAGAAAGACCTTGAAGACCATACATACGTGTAAATAAATAAACTAGGATGAGATACATCTTTGGTGACGGCCGGGGCACTGATCATATATCTAATAATCCGGATATATCTAAGGAGGGTGTAGGGGGGCGTTTCCTATTTCAACTATGTTGAGTACTAATATCCCTTTGAGCTTTCCCTGTCTTGACTTGATCGATACTGGTGTGTTGTACTAGGCGGTTAAGGAGTATGCTAGCGAAAAGAGGAGGCTGAAAACCCGAGTGTATCTGATTCATTAGAGTTGAGGTGTGGCTCCCATATGAAACCCTGAGGTGCCCTGAACGGCTCATGACGACCCACGAGGCAGTTTCCTGTGCCTCACTCATGTCTCCTCGGGGTCATCTACTCAGAAGTGTTCGTGGAATCTATAGTATCTTGGGTAGGGGTCTTAGAGCCATCCATCTCCAAAGATGAGATGTACCACCGAGGCTCCACCGGTCCCTAGGCTAGAGATGAGGCATCGTTGTCCTAAGAGGGGATGGGTACCAACGAGGTTCGTCTCGACTTACCCTCAGGACAGGCTCAGGTGGCTGTGCAGTCCCTTAGTTCTTTTGTCTCCCATCGTCGGGGTAATGATTTCGCCCAAACTCCATATGTTCATAGGGGCGGGTGTCAAGTGTCACCAGAAGCCGCAGCAACATAGATGTCGTCCGTGATGCCTGGTCAGGGTCACGCCCCTTCGATCCGGTCATGGTCGGTTCGAAAAAGGTGCTTTCATAATGGTGGATCGGCCACCATTGTGAAGAGACACTTGAGTGGGACCAACGATCCTGGGCGGGTTGTGATCTCAGATCGGGCGTCCTTTCTCGCTTTTCGTCACACCAGACGATGAATCGGTCTTGCCGAGGACGAGACTTTTGAGCGGGAGGACGATGGTAAGGATGGGGTAGGATCATAGACATTGGGTGTGCCCTTATCGAGCCCTATTTCCTTGTCTCCACGACTACAGGATGAGGCGAGATCATAGACACCGGGTGTGCCCTTATCGAGCCCTAGTTCCTTATCTCCACGGCTGCAGGATGGGAGATCCAAGAGGGGGAGATCCTCTTCAGTGCATGCATCAATCTAACGGTGTGACTGTATGGTTGAGAAGAGGTGGAGAGCTCCCCGTCGGTCCTCACCGCCAGCAGGCTTTCGTTCAGCTCCCCGCCGCCAACTATTCCCCACCAGCACGTCCCCGCCACCTCCCTGCCCACTACTGTTGATGTTCTAAGCGGAACTATGTAATAAACAAATATTTTTGAGTAATTACTGTTCTTCGTTGATTGATCACTGAATTGAATTCTGAAGTACCTATCTAGTTTTTTTTATCAGGGGACGACTGTTAAAGTGGCATCCTTTGGAAATTAAAAGTAAATTAATGATATTTGTGTTCAAAAGTAAATTGTTGTATTTAAAATTATAAAAGAATGAATCAAAGAAAATAGTGAGAAAGTAATAAATTGAACACCAAAAACGTATTTTATATATAGTTTTATTTTAACGCAGCCTTTTCTGGTGCTCTGCTAGGGTTTGGAAGGTTCTGCGACGTAACCGCGCCTCATGGAGTTCACAGGTGAGATGGAGAGCGGTGAGAGCGGCTATGACAGCGGGGTTCATTGGGGACCTCGACTGTCGGAGCTGGATGATCGGGACGTGGTTGGGGACGTCCGAGAGGAGGCTCTGACTCCGGGTCTGGTAGAGACAGACGAGGAGCCGGAGGAGGATACGGACGGGACGAAGTCGTTGTGGCCGGAGGAGGAGTTGGTGCGGGAGGACAGTCCGGCGGCCTCTGAGGGAGTATTGATGGAGAGGATCGGGGCTGCGTCGATGTGTTTCTCGGCCTGTCCCGATGAGAACGTGGGCTGGGTGGTTGGAGGCCGGGTCCGCTCGGGACCGGCTGGTCTCCGCCGCAAGCCGGCGAGGGGGCTGAGACCCCGACGTCTAGGGAGCGGAGCAGGACGGCGAGGCTTGTTTCGCGAAGCCGGTGAAGGTGATCGGGCCTTTGTGGCTCCGGCGGACAAGGGAGAGGAGGTCACTCCGATCCTGATATCATCGGCCTCGGAGGCTACGCCGGCAGAGGTTACTTGGCGACGAAGGAAAGGGAAGGAGCCGGCGGCGGGAGAAGCTGTTAGGGTTTCAGAGGTGCGGGCCAGTGGTGATGTGGGCCTGGGCCGGGGGTTTATAGGGGATGCCAGTTGGGCTGGTGGTCGTCCTCGGGCTGATCTAGGCCAGTATCCGGGCTGGACCCGGGGAGGTGATGGGGACATAGCCCGCCGTGCTACTCGGTTTGGACAGGATTGTGACCCGGTGGTAGGATCGGGTGGACTGAATAATGGAGCGGGGATGCAGATCGAGTTGAGGGCCGGGTCAGGCCAAGGTTATGGGGACCCGTCATCGCCGGCTTGAGTGGCCCAGTCGGGTCATGCGGATCCGATGATGAGGACTGCTCCATCGTCTGGACCTTGGGGTAGTCAGGGGGGACAGGTTGGAGCATTGGACTCTTAAATGGGAGCGATGAGGATTAAGGAGGTAGTGGTGCCGGTTTAGGAGGTCACTAATCGGGGTCACTCGTATAGGTTCGCATTGGCAGCCAAGGTCCTGACTGTAGGAAGATATTTTGAAAGTCTGTGGTGGCGTGAACGGAGGATGTCTGGGGAATGAAGGTCGAGGCCAAACCTATGGAAGGGGGCCTGGTCGCTTTCTTATTCCGATCAGCTAAGGAGAGGGAAAGGGTTCTACTGGGGGAACCATGGTCCTTCTGGGATTCCCTGGTCCTTTTCACGGATCTGAGGGCCCACATGCAAGTTAGGGATCTGCAATTCCACCATTTCTCGGTCTGGGCCCAGGTATCAAACCTGCCTGTAGGGGCTTGGACGAGGGATGTGGGGTTCAGGGTGGGCAACACGCTGGGTGTCTGTCATGGCATGGATGTGGATAAGGATGGTCTCTACTGGGGGGACTTTATGAAGGTCAGTATACGGGCGGATATCCGGGTCCCTTTGCAGAGTCAGCTCTAGTTCCGTTTGTCCGTCTCTCAGGTAAGAACACGTCTGTATATTTCGTATGAGCATTTACCTGAGCATTGCTTTGGATGTTGCTGTGCGGGGTCACCTCTTCCCGGTCTATCCGGTTGTTGGGGGAGTCCGGGGGCCCTCTCTGAAGGCACCAGGGGACCCGAGGCCAGCAATAGAAAAAACGAAACATGGGAAGGCTGTCCCAGAGACGAACTGGACCTACCTTGGGGGGTCGGAAAAGGGAACCTCCTCTAAGGGGGTTCCAAGGACACCGCCAAGAAGGAAGGTACAAGGTGGTGGGGACGCCAGGATGTAGGGGAGGAAGAGGAGCCGGTGGGTTGGCTCCAAAAGGACCCGACGCCATCACTATCTGGAAACAAGAGGGCAGTGAGGGAGGAGGATCCCGAGGAGGAAGAAGAATCTGGGGCGTCATCTGCAGCGGCGGGGGGCTTCAAGCACCCTCGCCTCCAAGAATGAGTAGGGAAGAGGCCAGGGAAGTTTTGGTCGGCTGTACCTTTTCCCTGGTGTATAGGTGGCATTGGTACCACCAACAGTTGACGAGCTATTCCCCTACCACTTCGGAGTCAGCAATCCCGCGTTCAGGAGCCCTACCACTATCATTCAAGGGAGGACGACGCACGTTGACTTACCGGGGGAGTAACTGGTCCACCATTGCATGTTTATCCTCTGATCTGCTGTATCAGTTTCTTCTGGTTGGAGTATACTGTATCGGTGTCCTCGGATGCTACCGCAGTCCCGCCCCCCAACCCCCCTCCCGACCGCCATGATGTCTAAGAGCAAAATTTATTTTTCTGCACTTGTTTTTCCAATTCTGTTAGTTTGGTTATGTATGGTGATTCCTACGTTTGTGGGCACCGGACTGCTTTAAATTAATAATATCATCATTTAGAGAAGAAATCTAATAGAAACTCATCTTATCCTAAAAACTGTGTGAACCAATCCTAGCCACACACCCTTTAGATCCAACATTCACCATAATGCCACATCATCACCCCAATTCCACCATAACTCACGCCACTTTCATCCTCTCTCACACAAGCAAAGGCATAATTGTAATAACATGGTGCCATGTGGACAAGTGTCCAATTTTTTCTTAACCAATTCACTAATTTAATATTTCCCGATTTGTTTGAACTCCGATTAGCTTCAAACTTGCGCCAATATTTTTCTTTTTCCAAGGGCTTTAAATTAAGATCATTCATGAATATATTTTGAAGCACGAAAATAAATTTTTTTATTAGGGTGATAAAAACAATGTTAAGTGTTGATAAATTTTCACTAATAATTTTTTTATATCGGGGTATCAAACTAGTACTAAATACAATTAATTTTAGACTGCTGGATTTTAAATGGAAGAGAGAGTGGCCCCACTATGCCAAGTGTCACTAATAGCTTGGAGGAAAGGAAAGAGGCTCAAATGTCATCTCTACCGTCACTAGTTGTCCATTAAAGGAATAAGAACTAAAGGGTTTTTGGTCTTTTCCTACCTATAGGTCTTTTAAGGCATTAGATGACACAAGTTCATTTTATTTTCTAGTGTTGGCCGAAAATTGAGAGAGGAGGAAGAGCTTGGAGCTCCCATGGTGGCTTGAAGAGATAGTAAGAGAAAAGAGATACCTTTTGTACCAATCTCCACCCAAATCCTCTCCAAAATACCTTCATCTTCATCAACACATTCTCCTAGAGGTATGGATACTCTCAACTCTTCATTTCTTCTACTCTCTTCTCTTGGGTTTTTTGTGGGTTTTGGCTTGAGGTTGTTCAACTAGCTTGGTTTTGGCTATTTGGAGAAGAAGTAGTGAAGTAGGAGGTTTAGTGTGTGCTCTTGGTGAAGCTTTGATGAACCCATTTGAGGGTGTAGTTGTTGGTTGAACTTTTGGAAGTTTTTGTTTTGATCTTGCTATAGAGAATCCTTGGAAACTTGTTTATTTGTTGATTCCTACCATGGGTAGGGGAGCTTTGGAGGTATTTGATGGTTTTGGGAGCTGGAAATGGTTAAAAATGGAGTTTGGTTATGGATTTTCGTAGGATTCGAGTTGGGGAAGAATCTGGTCTGGTTCGGCACGGCAGGCGACCCGGACCGGGCCATGTTCCGGCACGGCATGCCGCACGGAACGGATCAGGTACCGGCACGGTATGCGGAACGGAACGGACGGGATTCCGGCACGGCACCTCATACGGTCCGTGTCTGACTCCGGGCCGGTCTGTTGCACGGCCCGTGCTGGTTTCCGGGCCGGTGTGTGATACGGTCCGTGCCAGGCTCCGGCACGGCCTGTGCTACGGGACGGGCTGCCTACCGGATCGGATTTCCAGATCCTAAAAACCCTCCTTTAGCCCATTTTGATCCCTAAATCATGACTTAACACCTTGTTTCTATCACTTGAGTACTATCTATATTTTTGGAAAGAAGAGCACATCGTTGAGTTACTAATTTGGTCTTATTGTGGTCCAAGACCGTGGGACCAAGCTAGGAAAGAAGAAAGATCGTGGACACGAGTTAGGAGAACGAAGACCTTGCCGGTACCCGTGTGAAGAACGGTGTGGTGACTCTCGTTTGCGACATTAGAGTGTTGAGAGGAAGACCGCGAGGTAGGGAAAGTCTTAATTTCTTAATTAACGCTTAGTATGCATGATTAGGATAATAAAATCGGAAAGGTCCTAGAATTGCCTATAGGATGCGAATAACTAGAATAATCGTATTTCAATTAATAATAAATGGATGAGTCTAGTATGCATGCTTAGGATGATGACCATTAGTGAAGTGTGCTTTCAATACTTGGGAAATTGATTTACTGGTAGAGAGGCTGTGAAGAGCTCTCGGATTAGTTGTGTGCTAGGTTCACATGCTTGGTTGCTAATTGCTAGGTTAACTTAAGGGTCTAATGAAACTAGATTAGCTCGTATGATTGAATGCCTATTGGTTCGTTCATATGATGATTGATTGGTTTAATGCATACTTGGTTGATTGAGTGTTTATGTTGATATAACTGTTATTTGAACGGATGATCGAGTATGACTGATTGTGCCACGGGGTACAATCAGGTGATCGATGTACCGTTGGTTCGTGACAGGTAAGTCCACGGTAAGTATGGAGTGTTTTGGATGTCTGTGTTGTGATTTGATGAGTGTTGATTGGTGATCCAGTTATGGTATTCCTTTATTCTTATTCTTGAAATGTATGCTCGTTTGTTGTTTGTCTGTTTGTGTGCTTCGTTCGGTACTACACCGGGGGGGGGGGGGGCGCTAATCCGGTGCCGTTGTGGTGTTTGGAGTTGGACTGATACAACGAGATATTGGTTGAGAATTAGAGCCTGAGGGCATTGACTACTGGATATTACGGGTATTGATTATTGGTAGATCCTGCAGGATATTTATTGATTATTGGCAGATCCTGCGGGATATTTACTGATTATTGGCAAATCCTACGGGATATTTATTGATTATTGGCAGATCCTGCGGGATATTAATTGGTTATTGGACTCTGCGGGGCATTGGTTATTGGGCCTGCGGGAAATTGGACGGTCTACCCTGCGGGGAAAGGATTACTTATGGTTTCACCCCAAGGAATTGCGTCCCAGTGGACCACTACTTGGTCCCTTATGACATACGGTCCTTATGGGCGTTATTCTTATTTGATACCGGGGCGTCGCACTCTTTTATTTCGTCGGGTTGTGCTGAGAGGTTGGGGTTGAGCTTAGATCCGTTGAGTCCACCCTTATGCCTGGACACCCCAGTTGGGGTGGTGTATCGTTGACTAGGGTATGCCGTGCCTGGGAGATTAGAGCCGCAGACTGTCCTTGCCCTGGTGATCTTCTCGTGCTGGGAATGACGACCTTTGATGTGATCTTGGGAATGGATTGGCTGTCGAGGTACCGAGCCAATATCGATTGCTACAGGCGACGAGTGACAGTGTCAGTGGGCGGTACGAAGGTGACGTGTGTTCTGGGTAATAAGAGCGGGGTCCTCTTGTCGGCATTGTCCGCTGAGGAGGAAGTATCGGCTGTGCAGAGCCGAGAGTTACCGAGAGTGGTATGCGAGTTCCCCGAGGTCTTTCCTGATGAGTTGAGCGGGTTTCCACCGGTTCGTGAGGTGGAGTTCGGGATTGACCTAGTGCCGGGAACGGCGGCGATATCGATGGCGCCTTACAGGTTTGCGCCGACAGAGTTGACTGAACTGAAGCGTCAACTATAGGAGCTTCAGCGGAAGGGGTTTATCCGTCCGAGTGTATCGCCGTGGGGAGCACCAACACTCTTCGTGAAGAAGAAGAGTGGAGAGCTACGGATGTGTATAGATTACCGGAAGCTGAACCGGGTTATGGTGAAGAACCGATACCCGATGCCGAGGATCGATGACTTGTTAGACACTATTGCGCGAACATCAGCTGTATGCTAACCTGGAGAAGTGCGAGTTCTGGCTCGCTGAGGTGAAATTTCTCGGCCACATCGTGTCCCGTGACGGTATCTTGGTCGATCCGTCGAAGATCGAAGCGGTCTCGAAGTGGGCACGGCCCACGAGTGTCTTCGAGATCCGCAACTTTCTGGGGTTGGCGGGCTATTATCGGCGATTCGTCCAGGACTTTGCGCGACTAGCCGCGCCGATGACTCTGCTGACGCGCAAGAGAACCGGATTTGTGTGGACGAAGGACTGTGAACGGGCATTCATGGAGTTGAAGACTCGGCTGACTACCACTCCAGTGTTTGCGCTAAAGAGCTGGCGATATTATCTGTATGGCGAGGGGTTTCAGGTGTTCTCAGATCACAAGAGCCTCAAGTACATATTTTCCCAGCGAGACCTGAACATGCGTCAGCGACGGTGGATGGAGCTACTCGAGGAGTACGACTTCGAGCTACACTACCATCCGGGCAAGGAGAACGTGGTCGCCGACGCCTTGAGTAGGAAGTCGGTTCCGAGCCTCGCCAGCATATCAGTCCGAGTGTGGGGCATGATGGGGGAGCTGAGCACGTTCGGGCTTGAGCTAGAGGAGATTATTGGCGGCGTGGCCATGTGCTCATTGGTGGCTCAGCCCTCACTGCTTGCCCAAGTGTTGGAGGCGCAGTCGGAGGATGTCGAGGCGACAGATATCCGCGAGAGAGTCGTCAGGGGTGACGAGGTGGTAGGTTGGGAGGATAGTACTGATTGGGGGTTACGGTACCGCGGGGGGCTGTTCGTGCCGGTTAACTGTAGAGACGACGTGTTGCGAGAGGCACATCACTCGCGTCTTATAGTGCACTCGGGGGGCACCAAGATGTACCGTGACCTCAGACGGCATTTCTGGTGGCGCGGGATGCGGAGAGCAGTCTCAGAGTTTGTGTCGAGATGTCTCGTCTGTCAGCAGGTGAAAGCCGAGCATCAGCGTCCCGCAGGATTGTTGCAGCCACTACCGATTGCTCAGTGGAAGTGGGAGCACATTACGATGGACTTTGTGTGTGGACTACCGAGATCGCCGAAGGGAAACGACGTCGTATGGGTGGTAGTCGACCGGTTGACAAAGTCGGCCCATTTCCTGGCTATGAGGATGACTGACCCGTTCGACAAGTTGAGCAGCATGTACATTCAGGAGATAGTGCGTCTCCATGGGGTCCCGGTGTCGTCCCCGCTTCACGTCCAGGTTTTGGCCGAGTCTGCAGAAGGCGTTGGTGACCGAAGTTCTACTCAGTACAGCACATCATCCCCAGACAGACGGTCAGTCCGAGCGCACTATTCAGATCTTGGAAGACATGCTGCGGGCATGTGTGCTGGATTTCAGGGGATCTTGGGAGACCCACCTGCCGTTGGCCGAGTTCGCCTACAAAAAAAGCTTCCAGGCCAGTATCGGGATGGCACCGTTCGAAGCGTTGTACGGGAGGCCGTGTCGATGGCCAGTGTGTTGGGCAGAGGTGGGGGACAAGAGTCTACTAGGGCCGGATCTTGTCAGAGAGACGATAGAGAAGGTCGCGCTGATACGCGATCGGTTGAGAACCGCACAGAGTCGGCAGAAGAGTTATGTCGACAGGCGACGTCGACCTCTTGAGTTTGCAGTCGGGGATCACGTGTTCCTGAAGGTGAGCCCTGTAAGAACCGCCCCCGATCGACTCCGGTCGAACCGGTGACCTTGGACGAAGTTTGACTTTTGGCCGGAAAAGTCAAACGAAGACTCAGGAAGTCATTCGGGACATTTCCGGGGCCCAAGAAGCTTAGCCGTCATCACAGTTAGCGTAGTTAGGTCATTTCCTTCAGTTTGACTGTAATTTTGTAACGGTCAATTTCTGGTCAAACTCGGACTTTATATCGACTTTCACGAGTAAAATTGGACTGATGGAATTTCATTAATTTAAAGTGGCTCCCACAATGCCACATGGCATTGGAGGCTTGGATGAGAAGAAAAGGAGTGGAAATGACCACTTGACCCTCCCTAAATGCTCAAAAAGGATAAGACTAGCAAGGGGCTTTTGGTCATTTGGAAAATTGGTCATTTAAGGCATTTTGTGAGTCACAAATTCAGCACTTCACCTCACATTTGCTGCAGAGAATTTCTAAGGGAGAGAAGAGAGAAGAACTCTTGGCTTGAGCAAGAAGAAAGAGAGCAAAGAAGAGATTTTTGGCTCATCTTTACACCATTTCTCCCTCCCAAGCTTGTTAGCTTCATCTCCTACACATCCTCCAGGTATGGATGCTCTAATCTTCTCATTCCATCCACTTTCAATCTTTGAGTTTTGTGGGTTTTTGGCTTGAAGTTGAAGAACTAGCTTTGTGGTGGTTACTTGGAGAAGAAGTAGCGAAGTGGGATGCTTGGATTGTGATTTTTTTGAAGTTTTGTTGAACCCATTGAGGGTGTTGGTGTTGGGTAACTTCGGATGAACATTTTGGAGTTGAGAGGACTTGGAAATGGGGTTTTTATGGTGATTTTCGTGAAACTCGAGTTAGGGAAGAAAGGGGAAGGAACTGGTCAGGTTTGATACGGAACGAGATATGGAGAGTGTCACATTCCGGCCCTCTGAGTGGCACGGAACGTGCCACATTCCGGCCCTTTGAGTGGCCCGGAACGTGCCACACCTCCGAGTGGCATGGAATGGGTCACATTCCGGATCAGACCCCCAGAACCCAAAACCCTTCCTTTTAGCCCTTTTCGATTCTTAAATCATTTCTTCAAACCTTGTTTCCATAATTTGGGTGTTGTTCTGTATTTTTGGGGTTAAGAACACCGTTGAGTTGTTAACTTTGGCCCTATGGTGATCCAAGACCGTAGTACCGAGCAAGGAGGGAAGGAAGAGCTTGGACTAGAGCTTGAAGAACGAAGAATCACGCCGGAACCCGTGTGAAGGACGGAGTGGTGACTACCTAGTTGTCAACAGAGTTTTTAGAGGTTTTACCAAGAGGTAGGGAAAGTCTTAATTTCTTAATTAACGCTTAGTATGCATGATTTGGATAATAAAATTGGAAAGGTCCTAGAATTTCCTATAGGATGCGAATAACTAGAATAATCGTATTTCAATTACTAATAAATGGATGAGTCTAGTATGCATGCTTAGGATGATGACAATTAGTGAAGTGTGCTTTCAATACTTGGGAAATTGATTTACTGGTAGAGAGGATGTGAAGAGCTCTCGGATTAGTTGTGTGCTAGGTTCACATGCTTGGTTGCTAGTTATTAGGTGAGCTTAAGAGTCTAATGAAACTAGATTAGCTTGTATGATTGAATGCTAAATTGTTCGTTCACATGAGGATTGATTGGTTGAATGTGTACTTGGTTGATTGAGTGTGTGCATTGATTTAACTGTTGATTGAACGGATGATCGAGTATGACTGGTTGTGCCACGGGGTACAATCAGGTGATCGATGTACCGCTGGTTCGTGACAGGTAAGCATACGGTAAGTGTGGAGTGTATTGGATGTCTTTGTATTGATGAACGTGTGTACTTCTGAGATTGAGGATTAAGTGAACGTCTTTGGTGTATTGTGATGAAAGTGTGATTCGATGAGAGTTGGTCGATGGACGTATTAGTGTATGCTTTCCTTATTCTTGTTTGTGAATGCTTGTTCCTTTATGTTTATCCTTGAAATGTATGTTGTTTGTTTGTTTGCTTGGTGGTTGTTTTGTTTCGGTACTACACCGGGGGGGGGGGGGGGGGGGGGGGTAATCTGGACTGAGTATTGGAGCCTGAGGGCATTGGTTATTGGATATTACGAGAGTTGATTATTGGCAGATCCTACGGGATATTTATTGATTATTGGCAGATCCTGCGGGATATTTATTGATTATTGGCAGATCCTGCGGGATATTCATTGGTTATTGGGCATGCGGGAAATTGGTTATTGGACCCTGCGGGGCATTGGTTATTGGGTCTGCGGGCAATTGGACGGTTTACCCTACGGGGAAAGGATTACTTATGGTTTCACCCCAAGGAACTGCGTCCCAGTGGAGCACTACTTGGTCCCCTATGACATATGGTCCTTAGGTGGCATTTCCGAATTGGTTTCGGTGCCCATATGCATGTACCTCCTCTGGACCGAGGGAAAATCTGATGTGATGTGGATACCCTGGTGGATCAGATTATGGGAACCGAGGTGATCCCAGAATATATCCACGGATCGGAGGCTTGAGAAAGCAAGTGGTTGGCAAGATACTGATATTTCCCAGTTTACTTTTATTGGACCTTTAAAATATTTGTTATAAACTTATTTATGTCACTGTTACGTGGATACTATTGCGTTATTGTAATTATTTCTGATTCTCTATTACTTCCTTATTTATCGTATTGCTTTGTTGTTCAGGTTATATTTGTAAGCAGTTTATCTTTGACTTAAGGGTTGAGTTATTAAGGTTTTTCCTACTGAGCGTAAGCTCATCCCCTTTGGTTTCTAACTGTTTTACAGGAGTACCGGATGTCTAGGGAAGTCGAGGCTCGGGAGCTTTTGGACTTCTTTGGGTTTTTACTAGAGTTATGTTGGTCTCATGTATTGAACATCCTTTATTTGACTATTTATGTTGAGCTGTGACTCACGATGTTTTTTTAAACTATTTACTTATATGTCGATTTTGACGGAGTTTGTATGAGATTTTGGAACTTTTATCTATCGTTTATGATTTCTATTTATTTCAACTCATGTCACGTCTCGAGTCCGGTCACAACCGGATTTGGGGCGTGACAACCTAGAGTTTAGTGTTGATAAAAAAAACATCTGATGAGATGATTAAAACAAATGTAATTTAATGATAAACATAGTGTTTAGTGTTGATAAAACTAGTGCTTAGTGTTCATAAAAAAACATGTGATGATGTGATAAAAATCATGTTCGATTTTGGAAAATGATGTGATAAAACTAGTGTTCAGTGTTGATAAACTCGGTGTATATTGTTGATAAACCCAGTGTATAGTGTTGATAAAAATTACCCAGACTTAACTTTTTTTTAAAATCAGCCCCGAAATAAGGGTGATAACCTAGAGTTTAGTGTTGATAAAAAAACATGTGATGGGATGATAAAAACTCATGTAATTTAATGATAAACATAGTGTTTAATGTTAATAAAACTAGTGTTAGTGTTCATTAAAAAACATGTGATGATGTGATAAAAATCATGTTTGATTTTGAAAAATGAGGTGATAAAACTAGTGCTCAGTGTTGATAAACCCAGTGTATAGTGTTGATAAACTCAGTGTATAGTGTTGATAAAAATTATTCAGACTTAACTTTTTTTAAAAAAATCAGCTCCGAAATAATTTTTTTTTCCGTGCTTCAAAATATATTCATGACTGATCTTGATAGAAAGCCCTTGAAAAAACAAAAATATTGGCGCAAGTTTGAAGCCAATCGGATTTCAAACGAAGCGGAAAAAATTAAATTTGTAAATTGGTAAAAGAAATAATATGATAGTTTTACCAAAAATCCCTACAACTTATTAAAAAAGTGCTGTTTTTTTCAGTCAGGAATCCCAATAATAAAATAAAGTCCACGTGAGAAGCCCAATGCTCTAACTTATCTAGGCTAACCCAGCACGTGGCACAATCTGGTGTGGCCCGATCAGCCCACCTTAGAAAAATCGAACGTTGGATAGAAAGACACGTGGAATCCTGTTATAGACAAGTACACGACCTGTAAACGTCCCCGTGCGGAGCCCGATGCATTCATCCAACCGTGGTGTTGTCAGTCTCAGCAATTCATTTCTGGGTCAATTCACCAAAACCCACTTGCTAATTCCCAGAAAATTTTCGTGCCTGTAGAGATTGTGGGTCGGCGATGGCGGATTCGGACAACGACGGCGATCTGTGGAGTTCCTGCCGATCGCGAACGTGAGCAGGATCATGAAGAAGGCGCTTCCGGCGAACGCCAAAATCTCCAAAGACGCCAAGGAGACCGTCCAGGAATGCGTGTCGGAGTTCATCAGCGGAGAGGCCTCCGACAAGTGCCAGAGGGAGAAGCGGAAGACGATCAACGGCGACGACCACGCTCGGATTCGAGGACCCCCTCAAGATCTATCTGCAGAAATACAGGGAGCTGGAAGGTTGTGCAATGATCATGTGAAGAACCATGATCTGGGTTTGTCTGTATAAATATATATATATATATATGCGTAAAGCTAAAATGTAGTCTGTAATTTGTAGAGTGAAAAGGAACTCAGCCTTTAAATGAGATGATGCTTCTGTACCTGATTGGGGAATTCCTAGGTTTTCATGTCTCTGATTTTGGTATCCCAAATTGCCATATTTGGGAAGCCATCATCATATATGGTTTTGGTATACTTGTGCTGCCCAAATCCATTTGAAAAATGTTTAGAAAATGGAAGAAATGTTTTTTCTTCATCTTTGTGATTTGACGTTAATGATTGTGCACTTACTTGGTGAGTGGGCTCTTGTTAAGTAATTACGAATTGAACAATTATGTATTCTTCTTCTTCTTTCTGCTGATTCTGCTATGAATCATAAAAATGTTAGGTGTTGAATACAGACAATTGAATAGAGGAGAGAGTTGCAAATGTTTTTTTTTGATTGATGACGGTTTTATTGAATAATTTGAATTACAAAGAACGTAAACCAAAGGCGAGTGATGTAACTCAGAAATGAGGATCTATCCGAAGACTTTAAAAAAAAACACAAGGTATTGCAAAACACAATAATCTTGATGACTTATCGAGCAAGCAACCCAACACCGGAATTATAGCTCCATGGGTCAATCCCGAGCCCGACTCGCCTACGCTTCCGGCTTCCTTAAAGGCCAAAAACTCTTCACCCCGAAGGAGGCTGATGTCCGGAATTAAGAGGCAAATCACTTTTGTACCTTTGCTTCAAGAGCTCCAAGTCTTTCTGTTTAGCCTCTTTTTTACGACTTAAAGACCTAACCCTTGAGTTGGTTTGATAATAACAAATGTGGGTGATTTGATCCTTTAAGCTTTCGCCCTCTTACCTTAGACGAAGTGTAATGCTTGAAGTGTTTAGGAGATCGACTAGGATGTTTTGGGGGTTTGAGCAGGATGTCCTTCCACAAACTACTTTTATCCATTTTGGAGCTTGGATTTTCCGTGGCGATCCCAACAATTGAGCTAACCGTCAAATCCTCCGAAACGCTCTTGTCCATTATCACATCCGAACTAATTTCGGGTAACTGTTCGGATGGTTCTTGGATTATTTGAACCGGGTTTGAAGATGGTTCATGGATAAGTGGATCTTGGGTAGCCTATGGGCTTGTACTTAGCCGGCCCATACAAGATTGCCTAGACCCAAACGCAAACAAGGATTCTTGACCGACATCCTTGGAATTTGTTGGGCTCATGACAGACCCAAACATAGGCCCAACCACAAATTTAGCTTCTTCCTCGTGTTCTTTCCCACACACTCTATGTTCGTCAGAAATATAAACAACACAAATTGAGTCAACAGTCGAATCCCTGAAAACCAGCAATTAGGATTTGAAATCGAATCCGGATGAGCCCCGTGAATCTTGGGATCACAATTCACTTCTGATTCCAGAAAATGACCGTCACTCTAAGAAGCCATCATTGGTGAACCGACGGGATCTACTCCTTCGTACACCTGAACCCCACTGGCCCTAAACACAACCATCTCACGACAACTCTGATTTGTCATGAATTTTCCTGTGACAAGACCATCCGTAACAACTAATTCACTACCCAACGTCTCCTTCTTTTCCATCATTTTCTTCTCATCCGATCTCTCAACCGCAGAGCCATCAATGCTCTGTTTTACAGCAGGAATTGAAGTAGTAAGATCCAACAATTTTCGATTATTGACATGAGCTAATGCCACCAACAACTTAAAACCATTATACCTGAACCTATTAAATGCTTCATTTACCTTCGATGCTTCAACAGGAGATTCGAAATCGACAAGGCCATAAAAACAACCACGACATGTTTGTTTTTTTTGTGGATGAAGACCAAGGCAATCTCCCCATAAACCCCAAAAGCATTCTAGACCCAATCTCTGGTAATGTATTGTGGCAAGTTATGCCGAAAAACCATGATGGAAGATGTCTCAACTGTCTTTTGCCTCCCTACCAGAGACAAAGCTTTTCTCAGCTTCGTCGGTGGGCCCCAAACCTTTCCCAGAGGCTCTGTCCCTTCATATGAGGTCTGATTGTCTCCATGAATATGATGTTCCTGACTGAGTTACCAGACCCCGAATTGGCCTTCTTTCCACGAGGCTACGCCATATCTTCTTTAGAGGATCTCCAATGGTCTGTCATGACTAGTGTCAAGAAGCCATGGTAGGAGGTGCTTTTTTGCTTTCTTTCTCCTCCCTACCATGGCTTCCTGCCATGACATCTCCGATGGTCTGCCCTGAGTAGTGGTACGGAGCCATGGTTGGTAGATGTTTTTGGAGCAAAATGGTCTTCTCTCTCCTCTAAAATAACTCATGTCAAGGCGTCGCGTCGTTGCAGGATTCTGCAACGACCCCTTGACACGCCGCCCCTGACACGACCCCTTGACACGACGAGTCGTGGAAGCAAGTCGTGGCCCCGTCTGCAACGACCCGCCTGCCACGACCGTTGGAGATGCTCTTAGGCGCTGTACCAGGTCATTTCTTCTTGTCCAGGGTTTTGTGACATGCTTGGTAAGAACAAACGCACTCCTGACACGAGCAAAACCAGTTTTGCTAGACACTGGTATCCTTTGTAGTCTGCTTAACAATACTACAATACTCGCCATAGAATATTAACAACTGAGAGCAAAAGATGTAAACGAGAGCATCCTCAATTTCTGAACTAGTAGAGTTTTAACTCGAGTTGCAAATGGTCATAGGCCATTGTCTTATTCTTCATGACATCCCCAAGCCCATTGTCCATCTAGTCCTTCAACACTTGTTGCCCTGATCTCCATTGTTATGAATATGATTATGCTTATGCACTAAAAAACAATAGTGATCAATGATGATGAAGAAATGCAAGTGTAACTACATCGTCCACCTCAATTGGAACCTGATGATTCCGTAGTATCTTATCTACAAAGAAGAAGCAATGCAAATAAGAAAACCAAAAGTTCCTTTGAAGAATCAAAGTTGGTCAGAAATGATGAGCTGCACATTACCAAGGCAGTTTCTAATTATGCTTGATGAATTCATCAATGTTACGTCACAGAATTTAATTATAGCTAACTTTTATTTCCCGGAAATTACGTTATGTGGAAGCCTAGATAAGGTGGGTGATGAAGTAAGTTGTGTGAAAGAAGACTTGTGTTACAAGAAATATCGTAGAAAAGTAAAAAAGAAATATCCCTAAGTTTAAGTTTGGTGGAAGGGTATGGAGTACCACACATTAATTGCTACCTTGTCATTTCGTGGCCGCAATGTAAATGTTTATGCTTCCTAATTCCTATATCCTCTGCCTCTTAATTTGCACCGCATCAGTCTCTGTAAATGGAGCAAGCTCGCTTCTGCTAGTCATTGCCACTACTTACACCAATTGGTTTTGATCTCTGGTATTTATTTCTCATTTCCACTTATTTCTTTGCTTCATGGTATATGTTTTGGTGTTTCAGATTTGGATCACTATTCTTTTTTCACTGCCTTGTCTGAGAGATTTCTATCATCTTTTAGTTGTAAAAAATGTTTATTGTCAGGTATAAAGGGCATCCTTTTGGTCTTTGTGAATATTCCTCTGTCTATGTTGAATTTTCATTTCTGAAAAACAAAATCTTTGTGAATTAGTACAACTTTGAATTGGGTGAGTGATCTACATCTTATTTATTAAATGTTCTTGGAAGTTCATATGATTTATCTTCTTCGGTTGCAAGAGCCTTGCATGGATTTAGATTTCTGATTTTCTTTTCATAAGAGTTTTACATCAAGGGTTCATTATTTTGATTCTTATTTACTGTTTTTTATTAAAAAAAGTGAAATGATTTGGTAAATTACTTAATCTTGGTGTGTACTAGGATGTTTTTTGAATACAGTATAATGTAGTTTTTTATATAGTATTTTGTGTGTGGATATGCAGCAGTTTACTACAATGGAGGGATAGAAGATCATTTGGTGTAGTTTGGCATATTGTTTGATCAGTTTGCTGGTGATTGTTGTATAGTTTGCGAAAATAAAGAGGAAGCAGATGCTACTCCAAACTGTAAGTAAAAGGAAATCAATTTTTTTGACCCTTATCGGAAGTTAAGAGTTTTTTTTGAGCGAAAGTTACAACTTTATTATAGATCAGAATTAACGATATATTGGAGTGCACCAGACACAGGACCTGACCACTGAAAAACATGCATAGAACGAGTTTTTTTTAGCTAGCCAGTGAGAAGCCCTGTTTGTAGTTCTTTTTACAAATTAAAGGGTTGCCCCCTCTTGTTGGGAAAGAAGCTCACGGAGAGGTATTGAATTATTCAACGGATATTTTTGGCAATGACATCTATTAGAAGAGCCTTGTCTCTTGTGCCTCGACCAGGAACTTTAAGGATTGGTGAAGCGTCTTCACTTGCTTCTCCTCCGTCTAAATCTTCATCTTATGCTCAACATTATCACCCGCTATCAGGATCTCCACCTCTTCTTCTTTGTGTTTTCTCACTCGAAAGCTCAAAAGTTAAAGAGCAAGTTTGGAGGACACCTCTTCTTCATTTCTTCATTTCTTTTACGATCGGGATTTTCATTGGACTCACTCCATTTCTCTCCGTAACTTCAGTAAACCAACCATACATCTTTCAGCTTGTGCACTCACATGACAACACAACAACAAATGTGATTCCACAACAAGATTCAAATAGAAAGCTTTTGATCATTGTGACCCCGACATATTGTCGTTCATTTCAAGCCTATTATTTGAATCGTTTGGCACAGACATTGAAGCATGTTCCACCTCCTCTGTTATGGATAGTTGTGGAGATGGCCTCCCAATCATCAGAAACAACATACCTTTTGAGAAGAACTGGCATTATGTACAGACATCTCGTGTGCAACACAAACTTGACGGATATAAAAGCTCACCAACGCAATGTGGCACTATCTCATATTCAAACACACCGACTTGATGGGATTGTCTACTTTGCAGATGATGATAACTTCTATTCACTTCATCTCTTTGAGCACATGAGGCAGATCAGGTATATATTTTGTTTGGAACAAACTTGTACCATATATAAGTTAGTATATGGGTTAATTCCACCTCAATATCTTAAATCTTTCATATCTTATTTGGAGTATCTTAAATCTTTTTTTTGTATCATCTCAGTACCCTAAATCTTTCATATTTCATATAGAATACCCTAATTTTTTTTTTGTCATCTCAGTACCTTAAATTTTTATTAATTTCATTTTAGTACCCTTAACTTTCATTAATTTCATTTTCGTACCCACCGTTAACTTTACCATAATTTTGGTTGTTGGTGAGGGGTAGTATGCTCATTTTACTAGTTTTGGATGGAAAATCATATTAAAGTTAACGGTCGGTACTAAAATGGAATTAATGAAAGTTTAGGGTACCGAGGTGACAAAAAAAAAAGTTAAGGTACTCTAAATGAATTAATGAAAGTTTAGGGTATTGAGGTGACACAAAAAAGATTTAGGGTACTCTAAATGAAATATGAAAGATTTATGGTACTGAAGTGGAATTATCCCTTAATATATTGACGATAAACAAATTTAAATAAACAAAATAATAGATTGAAATAACAAATGACCTTTACCGATCAGTTAGGTTAGTGATTACGGATTAGGAAATTGGGGTTTAGTCAAGTGCAGGTACTCCTAGGATACAACGAGTAACGTCAGCGAACCCAACTTTTTATAGGCTCTCTAATAGGGATAAGAAGGTAATTTTATGGGGTAGCTAATCCTATAAAAGCCTCTCATTAAGAGGTCATGGTCAACCAACTACATAAATCATATTTAAAATCATAAATTTTATTTAGTACCATAAAACACATTCAAAATCACAAAATCACATTTTAATCACATTTTTCCAACAAAACTGGCATATATGTAATACATTATCCTTTGGAATCATCTATACACTTTTTGCAGGCGGTTTGGAACATGGATGGTATCCAAATTTACAGAAAACAAAAGCAAATGTATCATGGAGGGACCTATTTGTAATGGGAGTCAAGTTATTGGATGGCACATCAACTCTTCAACCAGGAGATTCTATGCTGACATTTCAGGGTTTGCTTTCAATAGTAGCATTCTTTGGGATCTAAAGGTTGACACGGTCAAACAAGTTAGTGTTTCTTTTGCTTCTTGTCAATGTTTCTTGTATTGGTTGTTTGTTAAAGTTTATTATTGACATGTATATATATATATATATGTGCAGGGTCGGTCATTTGTGGAACAAGTTGTTGAGGATGAAAGCCAAATGGAAGGCTTACCACATGGCTGCTCGAGAGTCATGGTTTGGCATTCTCGGATGAAACCATTTACTTCCTTGTATCCTCATCACTGGTTGATGAAGAATAACCTAGATGCACTAGACGCACTTGCATCAAAATCTTTATCAAAATTGATGGTCCAATAGCAAACCATCTTCTTGAGTAGGAGCGAAACCAAGAATATAATACAGGGCGTTCTATTGATAATTTTGAATATATATAAAATATTACTTTAAACGTAGTTTTTTTTCCTCCTATTGGTGCAGATAAATAATTTTTTTTGAAAGATAACGAATTAAAACATGTTGAGCGATCCAATTGAAATATATAACATGTTAATTTCTTTTTTTATGTTTTGTTATTTAGTCAATAATGTTTACAAATAGTTTAGTTTTAATTCTTACGTCTCCGAAGTATTTGATGGATTATTTTATGTTCAAAATGAATTCATTCATTTATTATTGTTGGAACATTTTTACTAACGTATAGACATAGGTGTTTTATTAATAATAATAATGTCGATCGATCGTTATAGACGTAGGGTTAAAAACTATGGGTTCCAGAATATGTCCGAGACCCCGTAGGACTCCCGACGCTCTTGGAACCGTAAAAAAAAGTCTAATTTGCATATTAGACAACCTAAAATAATAACGTACGAGTAGATGAAACATAATATAAAAACTGAAAACAGTAAATCATCTCCTAATCGAAGTTGCGTAAGAATCCTTAAAAAGAGTTGTATAAGTATACTAAAATAGGTTGAATGCGCCTCACGCGCACGAAACTTAGGTTTTGTCTCTGCCGCACATCGGTCGCCTCGCCTCCAGCACGCTCGTCTCAGATCGGTGAAGGTGTGCTGCAGTCCCTCACTCCTTGCCATCCCAAAATAAAAAAACTTTTGGGTTGTTCGAGACCGGCGTGATGCGTCCGCCCCCCACCGTGCGATTCAGAGTGTTGGGAGTTTGTTTGGTCTGTACAGGGATTTTGAGTCAACGGTGGCGAGTTTCAACCGATCCCGTGTCGCCGACTCAAGCGGGCTTGTGGATTTACCGGGGAAGAGTCTCGATTCCGTTGGAGAGGTCGTTGAATCAATGTCAGCAAGTGCCGGGTGTCGGTTGAAGACAAGAGGATTGGTGGAGGCGTCTGGACGTTTTGACCCATATTTTCGTTTCTCGGATTAGTTTGGGTAAATTGGACAAAGCAAGCCATTCAAGTACGTGATCTCTTTGTTCACTGTAGGAGATCAGTTCTGTGGGTTTGTCGTCTCTTGACATCAAAGCTGTGATTGGGTAAGTCGAAGTTATGTTGCTCTCTTTCTCGGTTTTCTACTCTCAGCTCCTATTCTTCTATGGTCAATATTGTACTCTAATCAAGGAGAACAAGGAGAGTGTTGGTTTTGTGGGTGATGACCGTACTTTCAAGCTTAGGAAGGTACGTAAGTCTGGTGCGACTGCTCATCCTCGGCCAGCCAAACCAGCCACAAAGGTGAAGAAGGTAGTGCCTTCAACAAGCGATGTCGTACACCGGTCTCGTGGGAAGAAGGATGCTCCTCCCATTTCTGCTGAACCAGCGGAAAAGAAGGGAGGTCCGGGGACATCACAGAGTCATCGATCTCGTGGGAAGAAGGTCACTCCGGGTACTGTAGAATCCGATCTCACGGAACCTCTGGCTCGTGTCGTTTCGAGGAAACGAAGGAAAGCTTCATCCTTGGATCGGAGTCAGGTAATCGAAACTTCGGCCACAAGGTGTTCATATGCAATCTCCCATATTAGACTACCGAGGATTGGGTTCAGAACTCTCTCGGGGTTTATGGGGAGATTGTTTCGGTTAAGATCCCCAAAAGGCCGAACCATCGTGGTTGTTACTTCGGCTTCGTCAAATTCAAATCTCCAGTCGTTGCTCTGAAAGTAATTGATGCTTTTAATGGGTTCGAGTTTAATGGGTTCAAGTTGTTGGTTGCGTTGGATCGTGGCTATAACCGGAAACCGATGATACTTGCGGCTCCAATTTCTGGTGCAAAACAGAGCTAGGGTGGTTTCGTTTTGGAGAGACCGGAGGAGAAGTCGAAGTTGGTTGAGGAGGGTTTGCTGGGTATTGAGAGTTTCTCGCCTCCTGTTGTTCGTGTTGGTGCTGTCGCGACTTTGGAACAGAGGACAAAATTTCAGAGCATCACCGATGTACATTCCGACGATGGCTCTGTGGAGGGTTTTTCGAAGTTGCAGTCTGGTGGCTCACTGGCATTTCGGGGAGGCGTTGTGGATGATGTTCCTAGTGAAGGAGTGTCTCTACTGGACGGAATCCTCCCCAACGTCTTGCCGGAGTTTGATCCTCAAAGTGGTTCACGAGTTTCGGGGGCGAGTCGTGATCCCGTTATTAACACGAATTCAAGTTTTGAATCGTCAATGATTGTTACGGATGAGATTGAATCCTTGGTTCGTGTTGAAAGTCCTGATGTTGTACAAGATTCTCGCGCGCTTGGCAAAGACGAAGTCACAGTCTTTTCGGCAGAGAGAATTAACGGATCAGACGCACTGATCGTGGTTGGGCCTGGTTATGGGCATATATCTGTAAGGTCTGGGCCTGCAGCTGGGTCAGCCAGCCCTCAATTGTGTGGTATTGCCCAACCCACGCATGTGGGTGGATTATTGGGCCAGCTGAATATAAGTACAAAAAAGGTCAAGTCTGGTGTGGGTACCAAAGTTGTCGAGCCTTTAAAGTCCGATGTCGGGATTGGTCTTCTTCAGTCAGGTAATCCTTCGGGTCGTATTCAGGGAGATGACCAATCAGAGGGTCAGTCATCCCTACCGTTGGGTTTGAGTGACCCATCAGAGAATCAACAGAGTAGTCCGTGGAAGGAGGTTCTTCTTCAACCTTCAAAGAACAAGGGTCGTCATTCGAAGCAACCATCTAGAGCCTTGAATCGTAAGAGTTCGCCTCCCAAGTTCTTAAGGGATTACTATACTGTTCAAACCAAACCAGCTCATTCTTTGAGTCGGGAGAGAATTGTAAATCCTGTGGATATTGATAAGCAGGTAGTACAAGGTCAAGACAACAGTTTCCGTTCAAGTTGCTTGCACACTCAAGCTTCTCAGTTAGCACATGCAATTAAAGCTTTTGACGATCCGAATTTGACTTCGGAAGGTGAAGAGTGGGTCACTGAAGGTTGATTTTTTGGAGTACTTTGGTCCTTTTTGGTTTTTGTTTCGGGATTTGATCCCGCAGTTCCTTCTGAGAGCTCCCTTGTTATGGTTGCCTTTGGTTAGATCCTTCTTGGATAAAACTTTTTTATTAATAAAATTTTCCGAGCTTATCCAAAAAAAAAAAAGAGTTGTATAAGTAACTGTTCGAGCGTCTTATAATAGATCATGTACATGCATTATTGTTAAAACTTTGGATTTGATAATTTTATGTAGAATAATATAATTATTTTTCTGTCGTAAAAGATGAATAATTTTTGTGGTGGAATTGTATTACAAATTTTTGTTGATATATGGGAAAGAACAAAATAGAATCTGCAGAAAAAAAAGCACATAACTTTCTAATATAAATTAAAAAGAATTGCTTTTTAGTTCTTTTCTTTTTATCAGCGAGGTTTTATAAATCCACAATTTCCAAAGGGAGGAAAAAGGGACACTGCAAAAATGTAGTCGAATAACAGAATCAGCTCAAAAGCAGAGCAAGAAACCAAACAAACAACATACAAAGAAAGCGCAGATAACAAGGAATGCGCAGAGAAACAAACAAAAAACCAACTGGAAACAGAAGAGACAGCAAAACCAACAAAAGAACGAGAAAGAGACTACTGGAGAATACTGAAGATCAACAAAGCCACCAAGCAACAGGAGGCTGAAAGCCGAGCAGAAACACCTCAACCGTTGGGATCTCCTTGGTCGGACTCTCCACCCATATCCTCAACGAAAGCATGCCAGTTTTCCTTACCTACTCTTGGATATTTCAAGTAATCTCTCAACAGATGATCATTCCCTTTAGTTTTGAACCCCATTTCCTTAACTGCTTTAATAGCCAAAGCAAAGGCATCAGAATCATCAGAATGATCTGATTTACGGACTAACAAGTCATCCGAGGCAGAAAGTAAACCAAGCTGAGGTTTTTTCAATTTCTTCCCACCTTTTTTCTTTTTTTTTTTGGGAATGTTGGAATGTCAGAAAGCATTTTTTCAAAATCCTCTACTTGATTATCAATCCCTGAATCAGGCACGACCAAGACTTGCTCGAGAGAAACAGTATTTTCACCCGTCACAACTAATTCTTTATAGTTTCTTGGACCCACAGTATTGTCACCAAGAGTCTCTTCGGAATCAGTGGCAGTAACATGGGGGGAATGTCGTGAGGATTCATCCTCAAGATTGCCCACATATCCAGAGTGATCAATAGAGCGAGCAGACAGAGAGGCAGACAAGCTCGCTTTCGATCCAAGCATTGGAGGGACTAACACATAATCCAATTCAGAGATAGAAATTCTAAAAGTATCTTCATCCAAAGTAAAGGAGACATCTTCCATGATTGTTTTTGCAGAACTACAATGGACTAAAACAAGACCCCTGTGAAAGGACAAACCTGAGGTGGTTTCAGGGTGCACAAGGAGTGAGCTTCCAAATCTACCAGCAATATCTTCAAAGTTGCCCACACTCCAACCTTGGATTGGCATCCCCTGAATACAGAGCCACTTATAAACACCACCTTTAAGCAGAAGATTTTCCTTGCCATGAACCATGGTGACCCAAGATGAAAGCCAAGCCCAGTCTTCTTCGATCATTTTAGAAGTAAAAGCAACATCTGCACAATTGATCATCATCACTCTGTTTCCCAAATCTCTAACCTGGACATCCAGAACACCTTGTGAACAAATCTCTTGCTGAATTAAGGCTGCACTTCTAATGCAATTACTAACACCCATCCACGCATTAGAAGCTAAAGCCCGGAGAGATTCAACTGCAGCACCTTTTACAGAGACTTTAGGCACACCCAAATGCCTTTTCTTGTTTAACAAGGACCTCAGATCTTCCTTAATCACAGCAGAGTCGGCAACAATATTTTGATTGGCGTTAATAGAGAACTTATCTCTAGCTTGCGCCGCAAACAAAACCAAACCTCCTAGTTTTGAACCATTGAACAACTCCACTGCTCTTACTAAAACAATTGGATCTTGAAAAATCACAAAGCAGAAGAATTTACCAGACTTATTTGGAGCAAGGGGTAGCTGCAGATCTTCCACCACACCAGCTGCACTAAAGATAGAGATGAGTCCCTTCCTCTCAGACGACTCAGGAATGTTGAGGACGAACATCTTTCTGGGATTCAGAAAAGAGTCTTTCGACTCATCCCCACCAAGGTTCAATGGAGTATCATTGGAGCAAGCCATCGGACTGAGAGAATACCGAACCCAAAACCGCCAACAGCAAACAAGTCCCAAATCAACTTCACCCAGCTCCAAAGAACAACAAAGCAGGGAAATCACTGAACCTGAAGAATCAGACGGGCCATGCTGTGGCGAGAAAGAAGCAAGACCGGCGTCAGATCCATCGGCGATGAAACCCGACTACGCCCGGCCACAAAGACGAAAATGACGACCTCAACACCAGAGCCACAACCGGCCAAAAGGAGAACTCTACAACACAAGCTGACGAGAAACTGGAATACCTCCGGCGACGGCGAGCTCAGACGGCGAAGACCTGGCCTTCACAACCACTGCGAACGAGCGGAGCACCTCCGACGACGGCGTGAACCAGCGATGGAGACCAGGCGTTCACGACCACAGAGTCACGTCTGACCTAACCGGAGCAAAGCCCAGCAACCTTGAAGACCGCCGCGAGCAAGTGAAACGCCATCGACGTTGGCGGCGCTCACAGAGTAACGAAGCCCTAAATTTTCAGCGCACAATGTTCAAGGTCTTTTTTTATGGACCATCGAAGTGTTTTATTTATAAAAGTACATAAATTTTGTGTTAATAAATCTTATCTATTTGTACTGTTTGGGTGGGAATATAAAAATATAACCTTACACATTCTTGTAAATCCGTACGAAGAAAAAAAAATCTTTGTGCACCTGTATGAAGAATGAAGAGTGGGAGCCCAAGCCCATCGTAACATTGTTGGTTTTGTGTCCTACGCCAATCGTGATCGTGGACGTCATTATCATTTCATTAATATATTGGCACTACTATTATCATTTGTGAAATGTTAATAGCGTGAATAATCGACTCTTTCTAAGATCATCAAATACGTTATTTGATAGTAAAACTCTTAGAAGTAAAATAGTATTATTCCATTGATCCCTGGTCTTACTGATATACTAAGGCTAGTATGATGTTGGTTGATGATCACGTTTTACTGATCATACGTATTGGATATGAAGCCAAATCATAGATGTCATTTAGGGAATTGGCATTGGATGACCCGCTGTGAGAATACTACATAGGAACTGTCATGAGTATTTCTCAGTACCATAATATGGCTTAAGTCCTTTGATCTTGTAGTCATCGTTGTTTCTACATAGATGGATGTGTGTCTTGACACAATTCAACGTTGTCTTTAACCGGGCAACAACAAAGATTGTTGTTGGATATATAGTTGTTTATGTGAGAGACGTGGTTGACTGATAAGGGATTTGTCACTCATGTAAATATGAGAGATATCGTTTGGGCCCCTTGATGAGTGAGACTGCGGAAATGCATGGCCATGCGATTTGATAAAGAGTTATCACTTGCAGTCTACTTAGAATCAAGAAACAACGATCGAATAGAATAAGGATAATGGTCCTATGCCTTACTCGATCGAGATATCGATGAAAAAGGGATTAAGATATTAGCGGTAAAAGGTTAAGTCGGATTGCCGATCATCATACACGTTTGGGTAATCATAATGCCCCGCTAGAGGCCAACTATGGCATGTGGACGGAGCGGGGTTTCAGGACCACTACCAACCGTCGTATGAGCCTTATAGGGTCGCACCCAACAACAAGCCCAAAATCGTATTGGACCTTTAAAGTCCATTAAGTGAATAAAATAATATTATATTCGATATAATATTTATTTATTCATCAACTCGTTTTTCAATTACTAATATAATGAGATTATATTAGGCAATTTAAATGCAAAATAACTATTTAATTTCATAAATTAAAAGATGGTTATCTTGCATGTCCACTACTTCTAAATTGTCTCCACTAGTCATGTCCCTTGGAAGGTGGTTACTTTTGGGGGTTAGTTGTACATGCAAAACAAGAGGAAAAATCAGATTTTTCAATGGCGTGTTGAGAATGATTCTCAAAATGTAGAGAGAAAAACGAGTAGAGAGAAAAGAGAGAGGAAGAAGTGTTCTTCATCCTGTGCTAGCACACAAACAATTTTGGGAATGATTGTTCAAGAACTACGTGGCTTTGATTCCTCCAAGAGGATACGTAGGCGTCTTAAAGACTCAAGTCAAATCCATTTGTTTCGGGTGTTGTTTGTTTGCAAGACGAGAAGAAAAATCTGGGCAGATTTTTCTGCCCAGAATCTGTCCGACCAGCCACTGTGAAGAGCCCGATTGGAGGTTCATAAGAGGTCCGATCTTGCTGATTTTTGGAATGAACGTTCTACACATATTGGTCCTTAGTTTGACTGAAGGGAATTGCATTCCAAAGGTTCGTTGCTGAGATATACGAGCTGCAAGTTGGTCCCTGTCTCGAAACAAGCTGAAAAATTGAAAGAGATAATCTTTCCTTTAATTTTGTTTGTCGGTTTACTCGGAATTACATGGATCCTGAGGCTATTCTAGGGAAAGTTTTTATTTTCCGCTGCGTTTTTGCTCCCTAGAATTCCAACAAACATAGGTTTGCGTCAAGCCCAATCCAAATCCACGTATTAAAAAGGAGAAAAAGGAAGCAAAACTTAAGGTGTTTCATATAAGGGATTCAAACCAAAGGGATCCTATTGAATCCTAACTCTATGAGCATTACACAAGTGGCACAGATTTTGGGGTGTGACACTTCTGATCTACCACTGGACTATTTGGGATTTCAGTTGGGAGCAAATCCAAGAAGATACAAGACTTGGCTTCCAATACTGGCAAAATTTAAAAGGAAGCTGAATCTCTAATAGTCTAAGACACTCAATTTTGGGGGGTAAGACCACTCTCATCAAGTCCTCTCTTTCCTCTCTACCACTCTATTATATGTCTTTATACAAAGCTCCTAAAAAGGTGTTACAAGAAATGGAAAAAGGGAAGAGCAGATTCCTATGGAATGGTATAGTCACCAAAAGAGTTTTACACAAAATGAAATGGGGTGTTGTTTGCACTCCTAGAGAGTTTGGTGGGCGGGTGATAAAAAAACATGCATGTGATGAATGCTGCTCTCCTTGCTAAATGGTGGTGGAGATTTGCTTTGGAGACTAATTCACTATGGAAAAAATTCATATGTGCTAAGTATGGTTGGAGCAATGATGATTGAGACCTTTCTTAGATAAAAATAGCAGGGAATCAAAATTTCCTCAGTCATGTTCAAGCTCTTCTGGTAGATAAAAAATTCAGCGGTGTTGTGGGATTCTCTGGTTTGGAATGGTTTGTAAATAATGGGGAAAGGGTTGATTTTTTGTGTGATATTTGGCTATTGGATATTCCTTTGAAGGACAAAATTCAGAAATTATTTCACCTATGTCTACACAAGAAACTGAGAGTGCTACATTTCTGGAATAATAGGACTTGGTATATAAATTTCAGAAGGAAACTTAGAGGTTGGGAGATAGGGCAATTCAGATTGTTGTCTGAGCTACTAAATCTTTTCTCTCTACAAGACTCTGGGGAAGATAAAGTGGTTTGGAAAATACATGAAGCTGGTTTCAAGGTGAAGACAACATATTGGCACTTGGAGGAGAATGGTTCACATGTGAGACCTTGGGCAAAGTTGCTCTGGTCTCCTAATCTTCCCCCAAAAATTTCAGCTTTCATTTGGTTGACTAGTCATAAAGCCTTGCCTACCAAATTGTTTCTTGATGCTAGAGGGATGAATTTGAATCTTTCAGAGACACTTTGCCCTTTCTGTGATCAGGACATTGAAACACAAGATTTGGTGCTGACACACTGTTCCAAACACAAACTTGGTTCTGAACCCTATTCAGTTACATTCTCAGTTACAAGTTGGGGTGATGGTGGAAGCTAGGGCTGACTTGGGAAAGGAATTTTTTCAGTCTACACAAGCCTTGGCAACACAAAACATTAATGAGAATGTGATTGTGGCAGATACTTTTGCAACAAACAGCCCTGGCCACACAGCTCAGCAACATGGACCACCAACTATACAATTTTTGGAGGGAGTTTCAAAAGAGAACTAGTTGGCCCAAAATTCCTCCTACAACAATTTTCAAAGTCTTGTATTATTATTAAGAAGTGGCAAAGATAGAAGGAAAGTGAAAAAAAAATCCATCCACATTTATTTATGCTACTAAATCAAAAGTTGTGAAATTCAAGGCTACAACCACTATTGCCTCTCCAATCACTACATGCAAAGGTTCATCTGAGAAGAGAAATAGGGTGTTTGAAGCTAATGGGAAGGGTTAAAAGCCATTGGGTTGAAGGCCTTTGGCACAGAAATTGAGTTGGATGAAAAATTTGAAAACCTCAATGAAGAGCTACAAGAAAGGGTTAATCTGGAAGATGAGTCTGAGGATGGTTTTGATGTTTTAGAAGAAGATCAGGAACTGGGATTAGAGGAGTTAAACTCCAATCAAGGGCTTATTCACTGATCTCAGATGAGACTTCTTTCTTGGAATGTGAGAGGAGCATCCTCTAGGCAAAAATAGAGGATGATTAGCAATGTGTTGAAAAAGGAAAGACTGAATTTTCTTCTATTACAAGAAACTAAAATTATGCATCTGCCTTTTCAGTTTATGAGAGCTTGTGGTGGCTCTTCTCAATGGGAATGTGATCATATCCCTTTTATTGGACTATTTGGTGGTCTACTCACAGCCTGTGTGTGATACAAAGGAATTTCATATGAAGAATGTAATAAAAAAGGAAAATGTCATCTATTAATTTGGAAATTTCAGAACACTTGATCTGGATGTCTGCATTATCAACTTATATGCTTATAATAAGGCTAGTGACAGGAGAAGATTATGGCAAGAAGTGAAACAAGAAAGCCTCAGTATTGTTGTACCTATAATTTGTGCAGGTGCCTTCAATGCAACCTTACAGGCATCTGACAGAACAAGCAATAACTCTCACACAAGAATCAGTGCTGACTTTGGGTCATTTGTAGCTTAGATGAATCTAATTGATCTGCCTTTGGAGGGGGGTTGACGTGGATGCAAAATGCATTGTTTCGATGTTTTTAAGCCCACATCTTAAGCTTTTCGGTCCCGGGATTATGTTGTTTTAATGGGTTTCTTCCTTTTTCTATTCAGTGGGCCCTGAATTGAGAGTTTTCAAGTATTCGAAGAAAAATAAGGGCATTCATCAGAATTCATGAGCCAAGGCAACTATAGGAGAGAAACCCAATCTAAGAATGAATCTTTCTGCTCAGACCCTTAGAGAAGCACGTACCGTGCGTCAAACCTGGCCGGAACCTGGCCCGTTCCGTGCGGCCAAGTGGCCAGGTATCCATCCCGTTCCCGGCGTCTAGGAGGAGAAAAGCCCCGAGCTCTTTGGTCTAATCCAGTTTGATGCATGTTCCGTGCCGCTTAGAGGGCCGGTTTGTGGCCCGTTTCGTGCCACTTAGAGGGCCGGTCAGTGGCCTGTTCCGTGCCTTGCTCCGGGCCGCGCGCATTCCAGACCTGCGATTTTAAAAATCCTATATAAGAGAATTAGGGGATATTTTTGTGGGGGACACGAATTTTGGGAAAAAAGAAGGAGACTTGCAGTTAGGGCTTGGAACTTGAAGGAAGAGGAGTGTGTTTGAGAGCAAGATTGAAGTTTCAATTTACATTTTGGTCATTTGGATATTGTGTATCAACTCATTACAATTATGTTTATCCATATTTCTTTTTCATCTCTTTGCTTGTTCTTCTTCTCCATCATGAGCTAAGTTTCTATTTATCTAGGGCTAGGGGAAACAATATGATGCATTGATCCAATGGGTTTGTTGTTAGTTTGTGCAAATTGTGTTAGAATATTGTTTGTATAATTTGGATTTAATGCTTCATCAAATTGGCCATTTGATAGTTGATTAGGTTTTAGCATTCAACAATCGAGAGATGAGAATGACTAAAAGGACTAAGGATTATGCAACTCGTGTTTAAATCTAGTCTCTAGTAAAACTGGTTAACACGAGTGTATCAGCTATAGGCGTACAAACCCAAAATTTAGAGGACTTCATGAATCGTAATGTTGTATGTCTGTCTACACCTAGATTAGAAATAACTAGGCGGTCAGATTATACTAGGGTCCTAATTCGATCGAGACCTGTTTAGGACCAGTTGAGAGAACTTATGTTTCCTTTAAACTTACCTTATTTGCACATGTAAACACAAACCCCTGCGAATTAATTGTGATATTGTGACCCCGTTAAAAGTCCTGGATCGCCTTTTCCCCTGAATTTCACAAACACTTGAAATTTGTTCTCATTTTACTTTTAATATGCTTTGCAACTTTTTATTTAACTTTTTAAAACAAAAACCAACCATTTTCAAGAACCAGGTTAATAACGGATTATAAATCGAATGATTGTTTTACTGCTCCCTTAGGTACGATAACCGGACTTAAAACCGATTTACTACTTGATACCCGGTGCGCTTGCCGTGCCCATTTTGCGGGTTAATTCTTAGGGCGTCAGGGTAGTTACACATGACTTTGGATTGAGGTCCCAAGCCCTTCAAATTATGCAATCTTTGGATAGATCACAAGACTTTATGGAAAGATGTCTCCAAATTTTGAAAATCCATCACAATGAATGAAGATCCACATGACAAACTGTGGTATAAATTGAAGACACTCAAAGCTTTTCTTATCTCTTGGAAGAAAGATACTTTTGGTCATTTGTGTTAGTCTTAGTGCCCGTAGTTCAATCCTAAATGTCTAAATGTATATATCATCGTTAGCAATAAAATTAAAGGGACTTTATATTACTTATGTGTTGGAGTAATATATCGATGTGTGCTCTGATCTATGCCTACCATGCGAATAGAACCATAGATCGAGATAGATCACACTCGATGGGTCCCTAGTCAACAAAGCTTCACTAGAAGCGACTAGTATGAAAGATGGCTCTTTATGGCTTACGTTCTGTTAGTCATTGGAATGGGATTCCGAAGTCTGATCATAGATATCATGTGGGACATGATATTGGACGACCCGACATGAATACGTGCCATAGATCTAGTCATGAACATATTCATTGTCGTAGCTTGTCATGTATCCTTAGACCAAGGAGTCTTTGTGATCGCTATGTAGTCAACAACTGAGTTTGATCTGAGCCTAACGTTGTCCATAACAGGGCTTCCATAACGGCCAAGATTGGCTTGGGGATGGGATACATGAGTGACACGAAAGACGGCTAAGGGATTTATCCCTCATACTGAGTTATGAGAAAGATATCGGTTCTCGGCCGCTTGATCGAGAGTGACTGAAAGAATAGCCTGACCATGCACATGATACTGGGTATCATATATTCAGTCATCTCACATATCAAGGAAAAGTGATTGAGAATAATAAGGATGACGGCTCTATGCCTTATCTCAATCAGGATATCGGAGATAAAAGGATAATGACAGGGACGACAGAAAGCTTAGAATCGACAAGGTCGATTCGTTATACAGTGTTAGGCAATACTAAAGTCTCGTTAGTTTCCACTTAAATAGGATCAAGTAAAATGGGATTTTACGTTGATCTATTGACATGCATAAACCTAAGGGTCACACCGGAGGATGAAACTCATTGACACATTTATGGAGAATGGCCAAAAGGGAGTTGTCTCGGGACGTGACCAAAACTGGGTTTTGAGTCATGTGCCCGTAAGTGAATAGGACTTTACGGATCGAGACAAGGCTTGGAGTCTTGGGATTGGTCGCGTCGGATAATGTTGGACATTTCCGGTATGGAAGGCTTGGAGGCGATGAGCGAATCACGAGACCTCTTTGGAAATGGCCACGGGCCATGTTCCAAGAGGCCCATGAAAGGCCCATGCAACCAAGGCCCATGGAACTAATTAATCAAGTCTTGATTAGTTAGTACTAAGTAAGCAAGACAAAGATTAAGGTGTTGGTGATTCACCACCTAACCCAATCTTGTCTTGCCATACTTTGTCCTATTTACACCTTACTTGTCACCATGCTTGTCCCATGCCTTTAGTTGGACAAGTATGGGTTTTTTTTATGTTTAAGTCATCTTTTTTCAACATAACAAACACAAGATACAAATGGGAATCAACTTTTTTCTCTACCTCCTCCTACCATTTCGGGTTTGGCTAGATTCCACCTACACTTTTGTGTTCTTGAGTCCTCAAAGAGAAGAACTACGTGGCTTTGATTCCCATGTGGATACTTAGGCGTCTTGGAGACTCAAGTCAATCATTTGTTAACCGGTGTTCTTGTTTTGGTAAGAAATAATGCTGAATTTCTCTTGTGAATCCATTATTTGTTAGTTGTTTCATGGTTTTAATCGTCTCTTGGTTTTCCTTGATTTTCCGCTGCGAGTTGGTTCATCTCCAACCCTACCTCGAGACCCAACAATTTGGAGAAGGAAATTGTGGAGCTCACTTCTACTTTACAATCATTGGATGATATCTTGGAAATTAGGCCATTGTCTCCATTAGAAATCAGCCATAGATCATTGACCTCTGCACTACTCATACAAAAACTCAAGTCTCAAGCTAAATTTTGGAGGCAAAAGACAAAGCTAAAGGTTGCATTGGCGGGAGATTGAAGCTCCAAATATTTCCATATACTTTCAAATCTGAGGAAGAAAAGGAGCAAAATTACTTGCATCATTGAAGATGATCTCCTATTTGGTACTCCGTATGAGATAAAAACTTGTGCTGCAATGCACTTTAAAAAGAGGTTCCAAAAGGGTCCCAAGTCTCTGGTCGATCTTTTAGGCCTTCCTTTCAACAAAATTAGCACCTTACAAGCTAAACTATTAGAGTAAACTTTATAAAAGAAGAAGTGAGAGAAACTATAATGGACTGCGAGGGCTATAAATCTCCAAGACTAGATGGTTATTCCATGTCCTTTTTTCAAAAGGGGTGGCCATTACTCAAGGCAGATGTCATGGCATTTTGTACACATTTTCATCTCTATGGTTCTCTGGGGAAAGGAATTAATTCCTCTTTTATTACTTTGATCCCAAAAGTCCTTCTCCTATAGAATTCAATAGCTTCAGGCCTATTAGCCTTGTGGGGGCAGCTTATAAAATCATCTTAAAGGTATTGGCTGCTAGGCTCAAACCATTAATGAAAGGATTGGTGAGTGATGTTCAATCTGGATTCATAGCTGGGAGACAAATTCTTGATGGTATTCTTATAGCTTCAGAACTATTGGATACTGTGAAAAGGACAAAGGAAGAGGTAATTTTGACCAAGGTGGATTTTGAGAAGGCCTATGATCATGTATATTGGAATTACTTGCTGAAATTATTGACACTCATGGGCTTTGGTAGTAGATGACTGCTCTGGATCAATAGTTGCATCAAAGCATGGATCTAAGTACTTATTAATGGATCACCATCAACTGAATTTGATATCTCAAGGGGGCTTAGGCATGGTTGTTCTTTATCACCACAATTATTCACTTTAGTAGCAGAGGGATTACATCAACTACTTCTTCAAGGACAAAATTTGGGCATGTTTTATGGTATTGCTGTTGGATTGAAGGGACCCTATATCAGCCATCTACAATTTTTTGATGACACACTCTTGTGTATCAAAGCAGGAATCAGTGGTCTAATCAATCTTAAACACTCCTTATTGGCCTTCCAAAGTGCAACTAGTCTGAAGATCAACTTTGCCAAGACAAAAGCAGTGCTACTAAATGCTAGAACTATGACTGAAGATACAATGGGAGGAATTTTGGGCTGTGAAATAACCACTCTACCCTTTAATTACTTGGGATTTCAACTTGGAGCCAATCCCAAGAGATACAATACTTGGAATCCCATTATCAACAAATTCAAGAGTAAACTTGCTCTCTTTTGGGGGGAGGATCACTCTTATAAAATCAACCATGTGTGCTACACCTTTGTATCACCTATAACTCTTTAAAGCACCTATTGGAGTCATTACTAAGATGGAAAAGTGGATGAGGAGATTTCTATGGAATGGAAAAGTCACTAGAAAAGCTCTACACAAGATCAATTGTGACTTGGTTTGCAGACCAAAGGACCAAGGGGGACTTGGGATCATAAAACTGAAGGTGATGAATGCAGCATTATTGGCCAAGTGGTGGTGGAGATTTTCATTTGAAGTGGATTCCTTATGGAAGAGAGTGGTTTGTGACAAACTAGGTTGGGACTTGGCTGACTGGGACCTAACAAATGTTTCCCTCTCTGATAATCATAGTTTCTTTTCACATTTTGGGAGTCTTTTAACTGAGGAAAGTTTTAGACAAGCCTTTGGCAGCTTTGGTTTGGAGTGGATCTCGGGAGATGGGTCAATGGTTGATTTTTGGAAGGATAATTGGCTCACTGAGATGCCTCTGAAAGTAAAATTTCCTAGGTTATTTCTATTAAATACTCATCATAATCTAAAAGTCCAACATTTTTGGCTGGAAGGTGAGTGGTTGCTCCATTTCAGAAGAGAGATCAAAGGTTGGGAATGGGATAACTATTGGAATTAGGAGACTTGCTAAACATGCAATCTATTTCCAATACACAGGCTGACAGATTGGTGTCCTTTTGTCCCTATTGTCCAAATCATTTTGAAGACTTACACCATTTATTCACAGAGTGTAAAAGATCTTTGAGAATTTGGGGGGCTGTTATGAATTGGTGGAAGGTCCAATGGTGCTTACAGGCAAAGGTTTCTGATAATTTGAGCTCATGGAACAGGGCCTGGAGGAATTTATTCTCCATCACATTGTGGGAGATTTGGTTGGCTAGAAACAAAATGGTTTTTCAAGATACTTATCTCACAACTATAGAGGTTTTGTTGGCAATACAACATGCATCATACACTATAGAGTGGTCACATTTCAATAAACTCTATGCTTTCTCATTCAGTCAGTGGATTTTGGTGTTGGGTCTCGAGGTAGGGTTGGAGATGAACCAACTCGCAGCGGAAAATCAATAAAAACCAAGAGACGATTAAAACCATGAAACAACTAACAAAGAATGGATTCACAAGAGAAAAATTCAGCACTATCTCTTACCAAAACAAGAACACCGGTTAACGAATGATTGGCTTGAGTCTCCAAGACGCCTACGTATCCGCATGGGAATCAAAGCCACGTAGTTCTTCTCTTTGAGGACTCAAGAACACAAAAATGGAGGAGGAAACTAGCCAAACCCGAAATGGCCATGGAAGAGGGAGAGAAAATGTGTTTCCTATTCTTGTCTTGTGTTTGTTATGTTGAAAAAAGATGACTTAAACATAACAAAACCCATACTTGTCCAACTAAAGGCATGGGACAAGTATGGTGTCAAGTAAGGTGTAAATAGGACAAAGTATGGCAAGACAAGATTGGGTTAGGTGGTGAATCACCAACACCTTAATCCTTGTCTTGCTTACTTAGTACTAATTAATCAAGACTTGATTAATTAGTTCCATGGGCCTTGGTTGCATGGGCCTTTCATGGGCCTCTTGGAACATGGCCCGTGGCCATTTCCAACGAGGTCCCGTGATTCGCTCATCGCCTCCATGCCTTCCATACCGGAAATGTCCAACATTATCCGACGCGATCAATCCCAAGACTCCAAGCCTTGTCTCGATCTGTGAAGTCCTATTCACTTACGGGCACATGACCCAAAACCCAGTTTTGGTCATGTCCCGAGACAACTCCCTTTTGGCCATTCTCCATAAATGTGTCAATGAGTTTCATCCTCCGGTGTGACCCTTAGGTTTATGCATGTCAATAGATCAACGTAAAATCCCATTTTACTTGATCCTATTTAAGTGGCAACTAACGAGACTTTAGTATTGCCTGACACTACATAACGAATCGACCCTGTCGATTCTAACCTTTCCGTCGTCCCTGTCATTATCCTTTTATCTCCGATATCCTGATTGAGATAAGGCATAGAGCCGTCATCCTTATTATTCTCAATCACCGTTCCTTGATATGTGAGATGACTGAAGATATGATACCCAATATCATGTGCATGGCCATGCTATTCTTCCAGTCACTCTCGATCAAGCGGCCGAGAACCGATATCTTTCCCATACCTTAGTACGAGGGATAAATCCCTTAGCTGTCTTTCGTGTCACTCATGCAGCCCCTCCCCAAGCCAATCCTGGCCGTTATGGAAGCCCTGTTACGGACAACGTTAGGCTCAGGTCAAACTCAGTTGTTGACTACATAGCGATCACAAAGACTCCTTGGTCTAAGGATACATGACAAGCTACAACACTGAATATGTTCATGACTTAATCTATGGCACATATTCAGGGCGGGTCGTCCAATATCATGTCCCACATGATATCTATGATCAGACTCCGGAATCTCATTCCAATGACTAACAGAACGTAAGCCATAAAGAGCCATCTTTCATACTAGTCGCTTCTAGTGAAGCTTTGTTGACTAGGGACCCATCGAGTGTGATCTATCTCGATCTATGGTTCTATTCGCATGGTGGGCATAGATCAGAGCACACCTCGATATATTACTCCAACACATAAGTTATATAAAGCCGCTTTAATTTTATTGCTAATGATGATATATACATTTGGACATTTAGGATTGAACTACGGGCACTAAGACTAACAGTTGGCTCCCCATCAGTGCTTCAGAATCAAAAGAGCCTCAGCTTTACTTAATCTATGTTGAAGTCCGGACAGTGGATTTCTAGGAAACTGAATTGGTTGTTGGGCGGGGGGTAGGGGGGGGGTGGTTGGGTTGGCTGGGGTTGGTTTTGGTTTTGGTATTTTTTTGAGGGGTGAGGGGTGAGGCTTCTCTGGGGTTGCTAGATTCGAGTACCACACTCTTGTAGGTTGGTTGTTGTCAGTGTGGGTAGTGTAGTGTAGTTTAGTGTTCTTTACCTCATCTTTTTTTATGCAGCGAGAGGGTAGGCAGTTCTAGGTTGAGAGTTTGGACATGTTTGATCTCTTGTTCAGTGTCTATTTTACAGTTCCGGGGTATCAACACAATTTCTGGAGGCACCCCTACTGTTATTTGGAAGCAGGTTGTAGAGAACTTCAATGAATTTGGCAATAATCCACCTCTATTGTCTTCTGAAAGTTGGAATTGGTACAAAAAAGGTCCTCTATTAATTGCTTCGGTGGGAGTGACGTACTGCACTTCAACATGACTGGTTTCTTTTCCTAAAGATCGCATTTGGAACTGTCTTTGTGTTGCTGGTTGGTCTACTGTAATGTTTTAGGGGTATTTAGATTTCGGTTGGATCTGTTTTGTTGTATATCAGGTAGTAGTTCGGTTTCTTGGGTTCCAAGGAAGGGCTAGTGGGTTTTTTTTGGGACTTTATTGGTTGCCTTAGGCCGCAAGTAAGTGTTTTTGGGAGGGTTTAACGTATTAGGTAATAATTTGTGGGGGTTGGTTTTGGGTTGGGTTCACTTTAAATTGGTCAGGGTTCTCTTTGTAATGGTCTTCTTAACTAAGCTTGATCTCACTTGGGAGGTACTCTCCTCCTTTCTTTTGAATCCTCCTCGGATTCTTGTGATCTTTAATAAAAAGTAATTGCGTCTACAAAAAAAAAATTGTGCATCCAAACCAATTTCTTGGTATCATATTACAATTCAAAAGTTGAACCTAATAGATGAAGGTTTCAAGTTACTTAGGAGGAAGAGTTTTGTTTCACTTTGATGATAAACTATAGGGGGTATTAGATTAGGATCATGCTCTATCTTAAACAAACCTAAATTTTGTGAGCTCAGATATGCAATCTCGTGAACTCGAATCTATGTTCAAAACCCAAATTGGTGTTCAAACTCCAACTAGATCTTGGAATTCAAAACCAACATTAGTTTGTATCTTTTGGTGAATTTTTGTTAAGGTAACCCATGAGAGAGCATGGAATCAACATTAGTCTATCGGACTGGGGTCGGTGGCTAGTCGGAGAAGACGAACGATGACTGGTCGGAGAAGACAAACAAATAGTTAAGAAATATGAAAATGAAAATTTTATAAATAAAAAATAACTGATTTTAAAAATCTACAAAAAATATTTTGATAAAAAAATAATTTGAAATTAAATTTTATTAATTAAAAATAAGGAAAAAGAATTTCTAAAAAAAATAAGAGGAAAGAATATAAAAAAATTTATAAGAGAAAAGAATTTAAGAATTTAACAAGAGAAGAGAATTAAAAAATTCAGATATATGTTTTTAAAAAAGAATAAACAAAATACCTCTCTCGCAAGTCGAGATCTCTTCCTTCCCGAGGCAAAACCCTAGCCCCTTATGGAGCTTCCTACCCCTGTCACCGACATGACCGCTGCACCGACCGCCGGTATTGTCCCATCGCAATCCCATCTGGAACAGTCGCTACCACGTGTGCCCCCGCTGCACCGACCGCCGGTATTGTCCCATCGCAATCCCATCTGGAACAATCGCTACCACGTGTGCCCCCGCCGCACCCCTCCTCGGAGGTTGTGCCTCCTCATAAACCGAGATGACGAAGGCCGACGAAGCAATATGCTTTGGTCCCTATATCTTTCTACCCCACGACGATCACCCCTTCTGTTCCACCGACGGGGGCTGTTGTCTTCTCTCTATGACCTTCTGAACCGGCGAGTAAACCTCGCTGGGGTCGTCCTTCCAAGAACCAAACCCTAGCTTCAGCCACAAGTTACGCTAGGATCTACCTCCAACTCCGCTCATCACCGACGCCTCGGCGGCTTCTCTGACTCTTTGGACTACATCTATTCCTCAGCCGTCATCAGAGCCTTCTCCACCCAATGCTTCGCAGCTGTCATCAGAGGTTCTTGTGTATGTTCTGTCGCCTCCACTAGTAAGGGACCCCTCTTGGGGTTTGAAGACCGCTTCGGTAAAAAGAGTTAATTTATCTTATTTTTGTTCGATTAGAACGTCGAGGTTGGAAAACGGTTTGTTTTTTTTTTGAACGACTGCAAAAGAGAAAAGTTTTTTTAAAAAAAAATAATTAATTAAAGAAAAAAAGAAGAAGATCAGGTCTGGACCAGGCCCGGCGCGCAGGCCAAGCCCGACCTAGCCCGTCTTTGGGCCGCGAAGCCCGTTATCTATCTGAGGCCCAAGTCGAGTCAGGCCCGGGGTATTTAACCCCCAATGCATCTCTGAAACCCTACTTTCCCTTTCCCCTTCGCGCAGCCGTCCCCATTATCTCTCTCTTCACCCTCGACCTCTCAGCTCTGATCCCGATCCTCCCTCCCGACCGTCTCCCTTCTTCTCCGTTCATGTCGCCACCGTTCACCTCCATCCCTCACACTCTCCGTTCAACCCTAACGTCTCCGGCCGTCCTCGTACCGAGACTCCATCTCCGCCCCTCTCCCTGGTCCTGAGCTCCCGCCCCTCTCCCTCTCCGTGTTGGTTTCGGACTCGCCGGCGAGAAAGGAGCCACCGAGCCTCCCGCTTCGTCTCTGACCACCACCGCCACCTTCACCCACGCGTAGCCGAGCCCTCGCCGTCGCCGTGTACGTCCAGAGGCGAGGCGAGCTCGCCGGCGCGCTCACAGATCCGAGATCCTCGTCTGTCTCGTCTAGATCTGAGGCGGAATCACCGCCGTGCTCCGCCGCTCCCGCACCCGTAACCGCCGCCCGCCACCGTCGTCTTTTCAACCACGTTGAGCTTCGCACCGTGAGACCTCGGCGGGTTTAGTCACCGCCGATGGTCGGCCGGACTCTGAACCGATATCTCTCCTTTTCCCTTTCGTTTTTTCGAACTTCTGTTGGATCTGGGCAGTTGAAACCGTTTTTGTTTCTGGATCTGGATCGGGATGTATTGGAACGAAACCAAAGGAAATTAAAATAAAAGGAAAGTAAAATAACAGCGATAAAAAGAAAAGGTTTTAAAACGAAAAACAGTTTAAATATAAAAAAAAGTTTTAAAATCAGTTTTGAATGGAGACGGTTTTAGACTTTTGGAACGAATCTGAGGACATTAGGACGTTGAACCATAACCGTGCCTAGAAACCCGTGTCTCGGGATTCGTGCATTGGGAACCGTGCCTCGGAAAAAGTGCACCGGATTCTGTGCTCGGAGCTCGAGTGCTCGAACCCGATTGGTCGTAATCCCACATTTAGCCCGCTCGAGTTAAAAGACAACTGTTGAACTTAAACCGAGCCCGTCGTAACCTTCAATTTAACTTTGGAACCGGTTTTAATTGTGGCTTTCGTGTTAATTTAGAGTCCGGCTTCGATCGAAGAGAAGATTGGAGGTAGCGATCCAGGACGTCAGCAGCTAGGAGACGTAGTTGTTGTTCTTCGGTCGGGGTAGGGAAAGTAGCGGATATCGGTTTAATTGCGAAAAGTTACTAGTATGCATGCTAGGAATAATAAAATCGGAACAATCGATTATATTAGATAATAACCGGACGAGTCTCAGTAACATGTAGGATGTGATTCACTAGTTTAGCCGCTTTCAATACTTGGGAAATTGTCGTGCTGGTAGATCGGCCATGTCGAGCCGTAGGTTGTGTGCTGATTGAATTGCCTGTTAATGTTTGAGATGAATGCTGTGTGACTTAGGGTCGGTAAGTTTAATAGACAAGAATTAGTGTATTCGGGGAGCATGTTGTTGCTATGTGTGGGCGAGTGTGCCGTGTTTGTTATGATGTGAACCCTTGGATGTGATATGGTCGGGTGAGTGATAGACCGATGTGATGTGTTGTGGTACGTTTGTTGGGCTTGGTAAGCCGTGTTCAATTATGGTATTGTGATGGGTGATGTTATCTCGATGTGTGTTCTGAGGAGTTGTTTCCAGTATGGTACCTACGACCGAGGGGGCACGCCGGTGTAGGGTAGTACGTAGGCCGACGGTGTGGTCCCATGTATGCACGGTCCCCCGGGTAGTGGTTCCGGTACGATGGCCTACATCGAGGGGGTATGCCAGTGTAGGACATCTAGGCCGATGGTTATGTGATCAGTGCTTTACCCGAAGGAGTGCCGGGAAAGTTATGTTGTCTGTTCGTTCCCCGAATGAGTGCCGGGAAGATGTCTAGGCCAATGGAGATACCGGTACGATGTATTGAGATTGTGCCCCGTGTGTTTGTCGGGAAGATATCTAGGCCGACGCTGTTTCTTCCGGTACGATACGATAGAGTCGGGCTGTGGATAGCCGGCGGAGTAGGGAACTGCAGTACGAGACGCGTATGTGCTTTTACTGTTTACTTGTGCTTGATGACCTGTTAAGTGATGTGGTTGTAGTTGTGCTTGTTCGTTTGAGTATGTTTGTGAGTGTGGTTTGGTCTTGAGTTGAGGATTGTGGTTACGAGTTCCGTGTTGCAAATTAGTTGTGTGCTGTACTAGTATGCCCTAATTGGACGGTTACCCGTGGTGGTGAGCGCTTGCTTTTAACCTTAACTACTTTTCCTACTGAGCGAAAGCTCACCCCTTACTTTGTTGTTTTTCAGGTGTTGAGCGGGTTGTGTACTAGCTGGATGCTCGATGCTTGGGAGCTTGCGAGGGTCTAGGCTAGTAGTCTAGAGACGTACCTTTCTCTTCTATTAAAATCTTTTACTGTTGTTTTTACCGAGCTGTCGACTCGTGGCATTGTTAAAAGTTTTAGAATTTTTTAAATTGGAGACTTGGTGGCTTTATTTCGATTCAAATTAGTATTATTTTAGTTCACGTCTCGAGTCCGGTCAAAACCGGATTTGGGGCGTGACGCGGGGTAAGACTCCTATTCTTGACTCGGTGATGGAGGAACCAGGGCGGAAGGAATTGGATGTCCTCTGTGAGGGGATCTTCGTCCCCAACGTTGATCATGTACTAATGATCCCGACATTGCTCTCTCCTCCGCTGGGAATGGTCCACCGCCGTAGAGTTTTCAAACCCAAGGAGACCGGGACCGCTTCGAAGTGGCCGGATCTACTGGTGTTGCTGGAGTCTCATCTGCTCAATCTATAGGATGGCCTCTCGGCTTGGTCGCTGGGGAAAACGGAACCATTTGTGTTATAAGTTTCCATTAAGTGAAGTCCATACAGGCAAGAAACTAGTACTTCTATCTCTAAGAGCATGTACAGTGGAAAGGCTCGTATAAGAGAGTTGTATTAGGGAACCATATGTTGATTACGCAAAACAGTAGTTCTCAGCCCCTGAATTTAACTGTGTTCCATAGTAGTGAGAACCAGGTAGGTGCTTGGATTGTGAGTGGATGTTGACTGGATGCTGAATTGATATTTTGCTGATTTTATTAAATTCTTTATGGAAACGGTAAATGCTATATAAAATTGAAATATATTTGACAAAAATAATTAATAATAACATAAATTAAATTAAATTGAAACTTATAATTTTATTCATCCCCGAATAATACCATCAAGTACACAAGTGTTGCATATAAAAATATTTATTTACTTATCGTCGGAATGGTAATGCACTCCAAATCGACCCCATATGTGCTCAATAAGGTCATCTTGTAGTGACCGGTGGGTCCGATCAATTGTGACACAACGTCGAGTAGCCAAGCATTGTTGGTTTTGCAAGGGCCCTCCTTGGTGTCATTGTTCCGGTGGTGTCCAACCTAACATTTCTAGAGGGGGTCGTACAACAAATCGTCGCCTCCTGGTTCGTATCGGTCGCGTTCATCCTCTACAATCATGTTGTGTAGAATGATACAAGTGTGCATGATATCAGCGAAAGTATACTTGTTCTAAACACGAGTAGGATGGGAAATAATGAGCCACCGTGCTTGGAGGACTCCAAAAACCTGTTCAATATCTTTTAGACAACCTTCTTGAACTTTAGCAAACAACTTCTGTTTGCGAGTATAGTGATGACGAATAGACTTCATGAACCGACACCATGATGGGTAAATGTCGTCCACCAAATAATAAGGTCGGTCGTAACGATGGTCGTTGATCTCGTCCTCCAAGACAAGCTCACGGCCATGAAAAGCGTCGTGGAATAAGTGGTTGTTGTTGAGGACGTTGATGTCGTTATTCGAGCCAGCCATCCCAAAAAAGGAATGCAAAATCCATAAATCGCAGGACGCTACAGCTTCGAACATAATAGTGGAATTTCTGTGTTGATCTCCGCAACTATGGGCTCCTTGAGATGCGGTTGGACAATTTTTTCACTCTCAATGCATGTAGTCAAGACTCCCAACCATGCCGTGGAACCCTCGGTTGTACCCCGATTCGAGTAATCGGGTCAAGTCCTCTAGTGTTGGTGTATGCTCGTACTCAGCCCCGAAGACCTCAACAACGACCTTGCAAAAGTGGCATACACATTAAAGTATGGTGCTTAACCCAAGTCGTACGGATTCGTCCAATGAATCGTCTGAGCACCCATACACAAGCATCTGTATCACGACATTGCATTTTTGGTACGTTGATATCCCCAAGCGTCTTACAACGTCACGCTTCTGAATGAAGTAATCTTCATGCTCCGCTGCCTTATCCATCACCGGTTAAAAAAGTGGTCGGCACATATGGAATCGACACCTACACATATCGGGCCAATACGTGGGCTGATCGACAAAATAATCCTTCATTAGGCGGTCGTGGGCTTCGAGACAACCTTTATGAATTTGTCGTCAGGAAGGTTCCCCACGTTCGATCCTCTGTCTCAGTGCGTTGATCCTTGGCATTGCTCTATCTATGCCTCTCTCAACCCTTCGTTGTAGTCGTTCTTCCACTAAACACATTCGAGCTGCCAACTCCTCATATGATGGACCCTCTTCGTGAAACATTTTGTATCGAAATTTAGGAGATAAATTTTTGATTTTAAGAGAGAAAGTTGAGAGAATATTGTTGGTGATATTTGAGAATGAGAGGGTGTATTTATATATGGAATTTGTGAGTATTTTGTATCAATTTTTTTTTCTTCGGATTGGCCACGTGTCGCATGCTCATTGGGTGGCGCGCGAACGGTGACCAGCATCAGCGGTGTGCGAGTCGCAGTTAGCGACTGCGATATAGTGGTTCACGGTTCATAGAATACGCGTTCCACAACGTGCGACCCGCGAACTGCTAAATCGCGTATCGTGGCCGCGGTTCGGAGTACTACACATGCTCTAAAGTAAGCCTGTTGGGTAATTAGAAACTGTGACTCTTTGAGTTTGTTTTTTGCGATCCTAACCCGGGTCTACCTTTCGTTGCATTTCTCAACTATGACCTTTACATTTTTTTGCACGGACTATCGTGTGTCGTTAAAATTAACTAGTGCGTTAGTTTTGGGATGGGAAAAGAAAAAATGTCCTCAACAAAAGTCAATAACCTGAAGTTGGGCTTGACCTTTTTTGGCACTTCTCAACTATGACCTTTCCATTTTTTGCACGGAATAACATTTTTTTGCTGAGGGCATTTTGGACTTTTCTCATCCAAAACTAACGTTCCTGTTAATTTTGACGACAAACGATAGTCCGTACAAAAAATTTAAAGGTCATAGTTGAAAAATGCAACGAAAAATAAATCCAAGTTAGGATCACAAAAACAAAACTAAAGCTTGGTAGAAATCATGATTCCCATAAGAAGTACAACTTTGTAATGCATACTTTTAACTGCATGCATTATTATTTGTCCTGCAGCTCCCAGGGACATGGAAAAATCAAAGAAGAAAACCTAGTTAGTGTCTTGAGCACGTTCACTGCTTTCTTTTTTTTTGATTAGCAAAGCATATTTAAATTAAACCTCTTTGAGGTAAAAGAGGAGTTACAAAAGAAATTCAAAAACATCCATAGCCCAAGGAACACTACCCACCCAATTACAAGTAAAGGAAATTACACCAAGAAAGGATGATAGCCAAGGAACATTGTCTAACCCAACACAAACCTAAAACCCAAAAGTTACATCAAACTTGTGGCCAAAGCAATATTAGATCTCAACCACACCATAATTCTTACGGCCCAAGCAAAGCAGATCAGTAAGGGGAAGATCTTGTATCAGAAAGGACTATCAAAACCATAGGGAGCAACATAGAGTTTCTCAGCCTATCACTTGGATCTTGTTGTATGATTGTCCGGTAAATAAATAGAAAGCTGTTGAGGACTTGAGATGGAGCTGCAAAATGGAGTGAAGGTCTTAAGAAGGGTGTTGAATTGGAAGCTGCAACTTCGAGTTAAGATCTTGAGAAGGAAGCTGCGACTTCTAGGATGCCAGCAAAATTCCAAACACTCCGATGAGAGGGAGATCCATCTGAATAATCAATTGCCCAGCTCCAAGAAAGAAATCATACCTCAGGAAGAACCAACTCTGCAACCTGCAAGAGAAAAGCACTCATCCTAATAACAACTACCCTCAGACCATTACAAGGATAAAAAACACCCACACACAACCACAGAGGAGCAACCAAACCAGCAAAAAAGGCATCTTACCAAACTCACAACAATACCCAACCCACCCAAAACCCATCCCAAATCCCATCCCCAGGAGTACTAGACCAGTAACCAAAAAAAAAAAGAATGGCCAGTGCAAGAGAGAGAGGCAGCTGAGGAGGAGCAAACAAAAACAACCACTATGAAGAAAATGCAGCACCCAACATCTTTGAAGGCAATTCCAGTAACATAGAGAGAGGATGACTTGTGCCCCAAGTAAGCTTCTTTCCATAACCACTAAACCTATACTGGTGATTAAAGAGTTAAACCCCAATAGAATGCAGGAAGGCCTAAGTTAAGAGGAGCTCGTTTAATCATTTAAACGAGAAATATCATTTCCTCCTCTCTGTCATCCACTCATTTCAAATTCTTGATATTAAGGAAATCTAGCAGCGAGTCATTTCGACTTTCTCAAGTCACCACGCAGCAACTCTATTATGTACAACAGTTGTAGACAGAGTCTTGACCTTGCATCTCCGGTCTCCCTCAAGGCCTCAGCATATCTCATATTTCCATGGTTTATCTATAAACACATTCTTCTTAGCTCAACTCGATAGGTCCGAACTCATCCTCATTTCAACTTGAAATATCATTTCCTACTCTCTGTCATCCACTCATTTCAAATCCCGCTTTCTTGCCGTTGTGAATGTGAAGCAAAACAAATTGACGGGATAAATTACAGATCGCGGCTTAGATGCTTATCTTTTCTACCATTGTGCCTGTAAATTAGTTTGTTTCCACTAGTCTATGATGCCTTTTAAAGCCCAATTATCATTATTATTAAACCATGTTTAAGATGTTAAACAAATTCAATAGTTTTGAGGACTCTTTATTTGAAGTCCATTGTATCTTGGTGAGTCATTGTTCAATGAAAGACTTGGAAGTCAAGTCGGATACTATGCGCATTAATAGAGCGGTTCTGGTTTATGTTGTGTGAGGTCTATTACAGCACCGTATTAATCTTTAATCTTGATGTAGTCTATATAGGAGCATGAAAAGGGTTGAACAAGGATGGATATATATAGGAGTGCAAGCATGTGCGAATTAGCTGTTATGGTGTGAACCTGCGAACCCGTGTGTTTAGTGTATCTTGTTTGAGAAAATAGCATTTTCGGTTTGAGGTGAATATACTCAGATAAATAATTTCTCAAACCAGAAATGTTATTTTCTCAAAGTAAAATGTTGTTTTTTAAATTGGGATGCTATTTTCTGAAACCATATTCACAATTTTCTCAAATCAAATTTAGGGTTCGCAAGTTCACACTGTAAAAGATATTCACACCTAATTGTCTCCCCATATATATAGATTATATAGATGATAGATGTGGTAAGTAATTAGTTAGTGGAGAAAAGGTGTAGTGATTAGTATGTTGTGATGCAATAATTGGTTGTTACATATGAGTATGATGACAAGAAGACATGGAGAGGGGACCCGAAATGAAAGAGGCAAGTCCTGGACTTAGTGTATTTAAGCAAAACCAGAAAGAGAAGAGAGATCACATGCAATCAACTGTATAAGGAGGGCCATCTTGTTCATCCATGGGGCACGCTGAAACAAACAAGTCATTTTCAACTTCCTGTTAGGCTAAACCCGACTTGATCCTTACCTTTCATCGCTGGATTTTTTGATGGATGCATTTATGAAAAGAAAGCTCAGTTGCATGGTCGATGATGAATATGGATATTAATAATTTGAAGCCATAATCAGTAAGGTGTGAACCCTAAGCGGCCACATCACGGCCTTGAAAGATTAGTATGCAAGAAGCAAACCCTATCTTCTACAATCCCATTTCAGCTGATCATCTCTTCCCTTCACAATATTCAATGATACTTCTCTCGTGTCCATTGCACAGTCTTGTGTCGGTCCCCAAAAGTCACCACTTCTCTATATCAACTTTTGTATACTAGAAAGGCTAGGCATGCAAGCCCAGTCACTATAACTCTCACTGTTCAACCTCTAACTGCTCTGTTTGGTTCCTACAAAATGGTGGAAAATAATTGCACTGCATGCTCAGAATTATAGGATACTTCAAACACCACAATTTTTCTTCTTTACAATGTTAATAGGATCATGGAATTTTCAACTTTGTTGCTATTTATATACAATTATAATAATATGCCGTTGGTTGTTTGTATACAAACACATATGTTCTAAAAAACTCTTTCGCCTGTTCGAGAACTTCTATCGAGGAAACCCTAACCCTTGTATATCTATAGAGTTTTCTCTAAAAGTCATCACCGTCGTCGACAAGCTTGTCTTTCTTATAGGTCTTGTCACATCGCCGCCTGTCACCATGCAGTTCTCGGTACTTGTGCCCCCTCGTCCCTCCTCTGAGATTGAGTTTCTTGAAAGGCTCGAAGAAAAAAGAGGCCGAAGCAAATCCTAGCCGGGAAAACTTCTTCATCGTCCATCGATATACCACCACCATCTACGACTATCGCGGTTTTCTCTGCAGGATTTTCTACCCCAATTGTGAAGCCATAGAGAGGTCGTCCGGTCAAAAACCTATCGGTTGCTTCTTCTACAAGAAAGCCACCAATCGTGGCTCTTGTCGCCACTCCACCACCACCCATTGGTGTAGGTATTGTCCCGCCACCATCCATCGCTCCTAACGACATCTCGTTGTCTTTACTGTGTCGGGACCCTCTTCGTGTGAAAACACCCATGATCGAAGCCGGGAGAGAGGAATTGGAGGCACTTATCGACGAGGTTTTGGTACCTAATTCGGCACAAGTCATGTGATCCCATCTCTACTTACACCGCCTCTAGGTATGGTACGACGCCGCTGGGTGCCCAAGCCACGAGAAGTCGATCTTGCTTCGTGGGTAATGGTTGTTGGGTCTCGAGGTAAGGTTGGAGATGAACCAACTCGCAGCGGAAAATCAATGAAAACCAAGAGACGATTAAAACCATGAAACAACTAACAAAGACCGGATTCACAAGAGAAAAATTCAGCACTATTTCTTAACAAAACAAGAACACCGGGTAGCGAATGATTGGTTTGAGTCTCCAAGACGCCTACGTATCCACATGGGAATCAAAGCCACATAGTTCTTCTCTTTGAGGACTTAAGAACACAAAAATGGAGGTGGGAGCTTGACAAACCCGAAATTGTAGGTAGAGAGGGAGAGAAGTTGTGTTTCCTGTTCTTGTCTTGTGTTTGTTATGTTGAAAAAAGATGACTTAAACATAACAAACTCCATACTTGTCCAACTAAAGGCATGAGACAAATATGGTGTCAAGTAAGGTGTAAATAGGACAAAGTATGGCTAGACAAGATGGGGTTAGGTGGTGAATCACCAACACCTTAATCCTTGTCTTGCTTACTTAGTACTAATTAATCAAGACTTGATTAATTAGTTCCATGGGCCTTGGTTGCATGGGCCTCTCATGATCCTCTTGGAACATGGCCCGTGGCCATTCCCAACGAGGTCCCGTGATGCGCTCATCGCGTCCAAGCTTTCCATACCGGAAATGTCCAACATTATCCGACGTGATCAATCCCAAGACTCCAAGCCTTGTCTCGATCCGTAATGTCCTATTCACTTTCGGGCACATGACCCAAAACCCAGTTTTGGTCATGTCCCGAGACAACTCCCTTTTGGCCATTATCCGTAAATGTGTCAATGAGTTTCACCCTCCGGTGTGACCCTTAGGTTTATGCATGTCAACAGGTAAATGTAAAATCCCATTTTACTTGATCCTATATGAGTGGCAACTAACGAAACTTTAGTATTGTCTGACACTACATAACGAAACGACCCTGTCGATTCTAACCTTTCTGTCGTTTATGTCATTATCCTTTTAGCTCTGATATCCTGATTGAGATAAGGCATAGAGCCGTCATCCTTATTATTCTCAATCACTGTTCCTTGATATGTGAGATGACTAAGTATATGATACCCAATATCATGTGCATGGCCATGCTATTCTTTTAGTCATTCTCGATCAAGCGGCCGAGAACCGATATCTTTCCCATACCGTAGTATGAGGGATAAATCCCTTAGCCGTCTTTCATGTCACTTATGCAATCCATCCCCAAACCAATCCGGGCCGTTATGGAAGCCCTGTTATGGACAACGTTAGGCTCAGGTCAAACTCAGTTGTTTAATTCATAGCGATCACAAATACTCCTTGGTTTAAGGATATATGACCAGCTACGACAATGAATATGTTCATGACTTGATCTATGGCACATATTCATGTCGGGTCGTCCAATATCATGTCCCACATGATACCTATGATCAGAATCCGGAATCCCGTTCCAATGACTAACAGAACGTAAGCAATAAAGAGCCATCTTTCATACTAGTCGCTTCTAGTGAAGCTTTGTTGACTGGGGACCCATCGAGTGAGATCTATCTCAATCTATGGTCCTATTCGCATGATGGGCATAGATCAGAGCACACATCGATATATTACTCCAACACATAAGTAATATAAAGCCGCTTTAATTTTATTGCTAACGATGATATATACATTTGGACATTTAGGATTGAACTACGGGCACTAAGACTAAAAGTGGTACCGCCGGCCTCTCTTGAGGCTAACTTGGCCAGTCTTCAACATGGCTTCTCCTCGTGCTCGTTGGAGGAAGAGGAAGAGATGTAGTTCCGGGTACCATACACCTTGATGAGCCCGTCGATAGTTGCACACCAATAGTTTGTCATGATGGGTAAGGCTTGGTCTTCAAAGCCTCCCCGGAAGGAGTATCTACTCCGGATCATCACGAAGGCATGGGGAAGATCCGTAGAGGTCTTGGTGATCAAGGACATAGGCCCTAGGGTCTATGGATTCTACTTCGAGTCGGAAGAGGCTCGTGTTTAGGTCCAGGGCAATGAGCCCTAGTGTTTCGATGGACGTCCGCTACTCCTTGGTGATTTGGACTCGATGGCTAAAGAACTGCCGATTCTAGATAGGCTACAACTCTGTGTTCACGCCCACGACCTCCCTCCATTAGTAAGGACCCGAGCGAAGGAGGAAACAATTGGCTCAACATTTGGTCTTTGAGTCCCTGTCCCATGTGACCAATGAGGCCTCTACTGGGGAGGAGCGGTGAAATTGAGATTCTGGCATCTCGTGGAGCGCCCCCTACGCCGCCATCTATTGTTGATGTGCGGGGAATTTCCGAAACGGGTCCGTGTCTCTCTCACCTACACAAAGTTTCCTTCCTTCTGTTTTCAATGTGGGTTGACCGTTCATGTTTTCCAAGAATGTGACCGAGGGATGGTGGGTAACCCAGGGTTCGACTCCTCTATTTTGGAGTTCCAGAAGGATCAGAATATTAAGCTATATGCAACTGATTGGGGGAGTCAGGGGCCTCGGAGCTCTCCTTTAAGAGCAAGGTCAGCATCCCTGAATACTGTACCTAAGGACGCATTGCCTCTGGGAAAGGGCCCGATTGTATCCTCGACTATTGTACCGAATGGTACAAATCCTCGAGTCAACATCTAGGTCGGGACATGCGATTCGGGATGGAAAAATTTTGTGGTCAACCAGCTCTCTAGTAGCAAGGAAACCAAAGTTTCAAGTCTAAATGGGCATAGAGATAGAACTGGAGCTGGAGGTGGCACTAGAGGAGTGAAGATGGGGTATGTTGGTGAACTCCAAGATGATTAGGCGAAGGCTGGTAAGCAATCTTGCCAGGAGGAATGTTAAGATCCTTTGGCTTTAGGGACTACCTCTGGGAAGGGTCCCTGATTGAAGCTTTGCCTCCTACAACTGATGTAGTTCAAGTATTGTCGCTTTGCCACCCACATGCAGTGTATAGGCATTATCTTGAGCAGAACTTCCAGTTTCGTTTTCCAACCCCCACCTTTCCTTCATATTGCTTATGTGGCGTCTCAATACCAATTATAACGGTTATATTGTTGAAAGAACTGCGAACTTTTATGTTCTATTTCTGTTCTTGTTTACTGGCCAAGGAATATTAATCTTGGTGCACTAGATTGTAGTTTTTTTATAAGCGCAAGATTTTATTGAAAATACATCCTCCAAGGAGGAGAATGCAAAAGTAAAAACAATTACAAAAATATCCATCAAGGATAAAAAAGGGGAGAAGTCCCTTACAAAGAAAACAAAAGCTATCCCGATGCCAACGAAACTGAGAGAGAGCGATAGCTTACTCTTCCTCATACCATTCGCTGTCCGACGACTGGATCGGATCCCTGGGGGCCTCAAAATTAAGGGCTCGACCCTTGGATCTCGTATTATGAGTCCGAGGAACCTCCGAATGAGGTACCGAATTGTTAGACCGTCCCTTACGCGCCTTATCCTTGAGAGCTTCCTTCAACCACCCATCGAAAGACTGTAGATGATCTATCACTCTTTGAGACATGTTCTGAATGGGTGCACTAGATTGTAGTTGATTTTGGAGTTCAATAAAATTGCACCTTTCGTTCAGAAAAAGAACATGATTTTCTTTTTTTCTTTTCTTTTCTTTCTTCGATACAAACAAGATTGAGGGTAAACCCTTCGATACAAACAAGAAACTATAAATGTCAATTTGAGGCACATTGCTAGACCTAATCAATGGGTTAAAATAGGTTTATTACCTAAATTTGACAACTCAAATATGAACTACACACCGCACATGGGGTGAAAAAAAAAAGAAAAAGTACTCGGTCTAAACACCTATTTCCTTACCATGAAATAGAAAGATAAAAACAAGTAGGTCTAATAACCCAAATTTTGCATCCTTGAAGTCCCAAGACATAGAAAAAAAAGCTACAAAACAGAGAAAAATGATCCCCCTCGACAAGTCTAAAGACGACACATGCCACCTCTGAACAACGAACCACCACGAGCAGTGGCCGAGCACAAACCGACAGCTACCACTTGGCTACAACACGAACCTTCACGAGAACCACTTACTCCCCCCCCCCCCCCCCCCCCCATAAGGTCAACACCTGACAGCGGCCCAAACAAGGGAGGTCGGTAACAAACCCGCCACCAACCCCACTACTAGACGGCCACCCTAAAAGGCATAACCCAAGGAAAACTTCAACAACACCCAAAGGATAAAACGGTGTTACATCGACCGTGAGGCTGTGACCATACCACCAAGGACGAGGAAAAGAAGTCTGAAAAGTAGGGGGAATGAGTTACTTGAAATGACTGGGCGGTGAGAAAGAGAATGAAAAGATCAAGTATGAGAGCTCAGGCATTAGGTCTCGAAGGGAAGAACTCATCCGATCACAATGAGGACGAAATCGAAGATCTTGCAACAATCTCGTGAGAAGAGGAATCGAGAAAGTCAGATCCGACACCACAACGACTAGATCTAGTTCCTCGATTGTCAGATCTGAAGAAGCAAGTAGTGAACAAGCCAAATAGAGAACATGCGAGGCAAATACAGGGAGACAAAGGGGAAATTATTTTTCTCGCCTATATTTGCTGTCTAAAATGTCAAATCTTCATCTAAGTTTTTCATCTATTATAACATGCGCTACAAAAAATTACCTATTTCTTGCTTATTTCAAATGCAATGTTATTGTCCATGACTTTCGCGTTCCTATCATATCATATTATGGAGGGCTTTCATTTTTGGAATCATTTTATGGTACGGCCTCACCATTTTGGATTCGAGCAAGAGTCCAATTCTTTTCAATCTCCTTTACAACCCCACGAACATATTCTGTTGAATTTAAGATCCATGCATCAACAAGCCAATTCATAATTTTACTTTCTAAGATAGGCTGGTAGAAGAAGACTTCCATTGTCTTCAACTACGACCATGTGAGGGAGATGAAACTGATAGAGCCCTAGGGTACGAAACGGATCAACCGCCATGACAAGAACACCCGCACGAGACCGAAGCAACCCACAGGATTACAAGGATCACCACGAGCCCAAACTAGATGAGGAGCGGGGAACATTGGTGCTTACGTCATCATCATCGAGAACAACAGTTTATCGCCGTCGTCATACAGGAGATTTCTTAGATTTTCAATTGAACCGTAATTAAAGTGTAAACCGTCTGAACAATGGAAATGGTTGTAAAGTAGAATCCTTAACGTGCTCGTTTCCTCTTCAAAATTACATCTCAACAAATTGATCATCAGACATTTTGTCTAGTTAAGAGGGTGATGATGAAAGGAAACCAGGTAAAAAGGAAGCTCTGTTACAAAAATGCTCTCTACTGCTACAGTACCGCTCCTGTTCATACTGCTGCAGATTTGAATTCTTGAAGATCCGTTTGAAACATTCCGGCGACTTTTGCGACTCCACTCTTGTTATTGTTCCCTGGGTGTAGTGTTCAGGGTGAGCTAGCTGTGATTCATCGGACCACCGAGGAACATTCTCTTTTTAAGTGTACTCATAGCTCTGTTTCTGTCCACGTATCGGTTGATTCTCCATCATGGCTTCTTCCTCCACGGTGGGTGCTCCACCTGGTTTTGAACACATCACTCTTGGTTTAGCGCCGGAAAGGAGAGGTGTGTCCAATGATAGGGACACTTGCATCAGACCTTCGATGGTTGAGGGTGATTCTGAACATTGGATCTTTGTACACAATCTACCACCAAAGACATGTCCTGATTGGCTTACTAATCTATTTAGAGAGTGTGGAGAGATAGTAAAGGCTGAAGCGCCTCTCAGACCTAATGCTAGAGGAAAATGGTTTGGTTTTGTGGCTTTTAAAACCTTGGAAGCATTTAACAGGGCAATAGCTATCTTCAATGGTTTTCTTCTCAAGGGTTTCAGATTATTCGTGGTAAAGGCTTGGAGGAGGGAGAGGAAGAGAAACAATTATCCTGTTGCTCAACAATGGAGGAAAAAAGACTCCCAGACTCCTAAAATCAATACGGTTCTTGGAAGTGTAGTGGAAGCCTTTAGACCATTATTAATGAGGGGTCACCTTGCTCTTCTTTACAACAATACCAATGTGGAGGCCATTATGGAAGATTTCAGAGCAGAACATGAAGCTGAGATCAACATCAAGGCTTTGGGCAACAAAGTGGCTTTGATCTTCTTTCCTGATCTTGAAGTGGAGAAGAAAGCACTTGGAAATGATGGGGCTTGGTTGAAACACTGGATGATTATCATCAAGGACAAGGCGGAGCTGTATAAGAAGGGAGGCAAATTTACTTGGATAGTAATCCATGGGGTCCCTTTATTGGGTTGGAGCACAGTAAATTTTGCTGCCATTGTGAGTGACATTGGGGAGTATGTCTGCACTCATCCCTTTTCTGAAACTGGCATTCATCTGGATGTAGCATTTGTACTGGTTCATTCACAAGAATTTCTTAGGGTCTATCATGAATCCTTACTCTTCCTGGAAGAGCAGCAATTTAATGTCATAACTAGTTCTGTGGATCAAGCTGTGGTTCCTTTTATACCTATCCCTTGTCTCTTAAGCACCTCCACACATTCCAGCTCTGATCATAACTCTGATGATCCTCATTCTTCTGAATTAAATGCAACATTTACTCCTGCTGACACCATTCTTCTTGGTAACTGTTCTCTAACTCCTACAACTTTGGGCCTCTTATCTTTGGTGGTTGAAGATTCTCTACCTACACAAATTGATGGTAACACCATTGAGTGTATTAACACCTCTCAGTTGGGTTTTTCTGATAATTTGACTGAGTTTCCTTCTTTATCTGTGCCTACTCACACACCTGTTCATACTATTGAGTCTTTTATTGGCAACACTCCTAATTCACTCTCCTTCAAAGAGGCCCTGATCTCTTCTCTTGATGGTTCTACACTCATCCCAAAATACTGTTCAAACACTTGTCCCTTCAGTTGCTACTGAACCAGCTACTGAACCAGCATTTCAAATTTTAAGTGGGAGATTAACTTCTGATATTTTACCAATGGATGGGACCTCTTTGGACTCACAAGTACAAAAGGGTGTTGGGGAAGAGTTCACCATTAATGCTGGAGAAGATGCTACTTCTTTAATGACAGTTTTGGGGCCACATTTGCAGACTCCAGCTGGGGCTAATTTGGTTTTAGGGGGAAATATTAATTTCAAATCTCCCCCTCTTATGACTAATCACAACAGTCCTATTCTAATTACCAGTGGTAATGAAACTAAGAATTGCTTTAGAAGAGGGGCACAGGCAGTTGCTTACAATACAAGGTCCAAGGAAAAAAGTGGTCATTCCTGCTGTGTTACATCCTCAGACCATATCTGGCAAATGCAAAAAAAAATTCCACAGTGTTTAAACAAGGAGGAACTGGAACTAGAGACTATTGTAAAGCTCTAGGATTGAAAACTTTTGGTTCAGATGATTTGGTAGCTCTGCAATTTGATAATTTGGAGTTGGAGATCAATCAAGCGGTGGATTTGGAGACACATTCTGAGGATGATTATTGTGATCTGGGTGAAGGGGATGAGATAAACACTGATCCTCTCTCAGTTGCTTCCATCTTTGCACAAAACCTCTCATCTCCATGAGGATCCTCTCATAGGGGCCATTTCTAGACAGAAGAGAAGGGCCCTTAGAAGTGTGTGCTCCAAACAATCTTTCTCAATGGTTCTCATTCAAGAATCTAAGTTGTGTAAAATACCATTTGATTTCCTTCAGAGTAGTGAGTTTAGTCATTCTTGGGATCTCATTTTCTCTCCAGCTGTGGGAAATGCTGGTGGAATCCTCACCATTTGGAACAAGACCTCTTTTTTACTGTTGGATAGCCTCATTACTGAGAGAGTTATATACTGGCATGGAAAATTCCTCCCTTTTGACTGAGGTTACTATTATAAATATCTATGCTCCTTGCAATGCAGCTGCAAGGTCAGATCTCTGGTCTGAGATCTCAATCAATGTGGCAAGATTTTCTGAGAATTTTATATTAGCTGGGGACTTCAATGCTATTTTGGCCCCATCAGACAAGTCAGGTCCCAATTTCTCTACTTCTAGCCTTAGATGCTTTAATGACTTTGTGGATAATTTGGGAGTAATTGATCTCCAACTTGGTGGGGGGAAGTATACCTGGTTTGGTCATGGTTCAATAGCCACAAGGATTGACAGATTTTTACTAGCCCCCTAAATTCTGGCTTCTTTTCCTAATATGTTTCAAACCTGTCTAAAGAGATGTTTATCTGATCACAGACCTATTTGCCTCATTGATCCCTTGGTTGACTGGGGTCCTAGGCCCTTCAAATTCATTAATGCTTGGATATCTCATCCTTCTTACCTCAAAGACACTAAAGAGTTTTGGGACTCCATCCAGGTTTCAGGTAACCCTTCCTATTGCTTGTGGTTTAAAATCAATGCTCTTAAGAATTTTTATAGAGATTGGAATGGCAGGGTTTTTGGTTGGTTGGGAACTGAGATTGAATCTCTCAGATCTGAAATTGGATCCATTGACACAATTATTGGCAGAAGGGATTTATTTGAGGCTGAGATTTCTTGGAGAGCATTATTACAAGCTAGACTGATACAAAAATTGAAGCTTCAATCTAAATTGTGGTGCCAAAAGGCCAGACTCAAGTGGAATAGGGAAGGTGAGATATGCACAAAATTCTTTCATCTTATTGCTAATCTCAATCACTCCAGAAAAAGGATCACTGAATTGGTTATAGATGATATTTCTCTCACCTCTCCACCTCTGGTCAAGGCTGCAGCTCATGCTCATTTTTCCAAGAGATTCTCTTTATCCAATACACTCTGCGTTGATCTTACTGGTTTGCCTTTCACAAGTCACTCTACAGCTCAAGCTCAACATTTGGAAACCAGTTTTACTGAGGAAGAAATATTCAATGCAATTAAAGCCTGCAATGGAGAGAAAGCACCTGGTCCAGATGTGTTTACAATGAAATTCTACCAAGCCACTTGGAACATTATTAAACTATACATTTTGAGATTTATGGATCATTTCTACTGTGGGGCAGACCTTGGAAAAGGTATTAACTCCTCATTCATCACTCTCATTCCCAAAAATGCTGCACCCTTATGTTTTGGAGAATTCAGACCTATTAGTCTCATTTCCAGTTCATACAAGATAATATCCAAATTATTGGCAACTAGACTCAAACCATTGATGAAGCACTTAGTACATGATGTACAATCTAGGTTCATAGCAGGGAGGCAAATTTTGGATGGTGTTCTCATAGCCTCTGAACTCATTCACTCAATCAAAAGTTTTGATAAAGAGGTCATTGTTCTCAAGGTAGATTTTGAGAAGGCCTATGATCACATTCATTGGGAGGCTCTCTTAAAATTACTCAATTGCATGAGTTTTGGGGATGTTTGGATTGAATGAATAGCTAAATGCTTAAAGGCTTGGTCATCTGTACTTATTAATGGCTCTCCCTCCCTGGATTTCAAGCTACAAAGGGGCCTCAGACAAGGTTGTTCCTTATCCCCATTACTCTTTGCTTTAATGGGGGAATGTCTTCATCAATTAATGATCCAAAGTCAGAATAATGGCATGTTTGCTGGGATTCAATGTAATGAAAGGGGGCATGTCATTTCACATTTGCAATTTGCAGATGATACACTCATCTTCATTGAGGTTGGTCTACAAGAAGCTATGAATCTAAAGCACACTCTCCTTTGTTTCCAACAGGCTACTAGTTTAAAGATCAATAGTCTTAAGTCAAAAGTTTTATTACTTAATCCTCACAGTCTCAACATTGATCAGATCAAACAAATCTTTGGATGTGCTTCTGCTGAACTTCCTATGGATTACTTAGGCTTTCAGTTGGGGGCCAATCCCAGAAGACACAAAATTTGGGAGCCTATCTTGAAAAGATTTAAGAAGAAGTTGGGTCTTTGGCAAGGCAAATATAGATCTTTTAGGGGTAGATTGACATTGATCAAGTCAACATTGTCTGCCCTTCCACTATACTATATGTCTCTCTTTAAAGCACCTAAAGGGATCATTATAGAGATCGAAATATGGCAAAGAAAGTTCCTCTGGAATGGGACAATCTCCAATAGAGTTCTACACAAAGTTAGATGGGATTTGGTGTGCAGACCAAAATGCTTTGGGGGTTTGGGGATCAGGAGTTTACATCACATGAATAGAGCTCTCTTAGCAAGATGGTGGTGGAGGTTTGCTGTGGAAAAGGACTCTTTATGGAAACAATTAATCTGTGCCAAGTTTGGATGGGATTGCAATGCCTGGGATCTATCCAAAATGAGTTTACATAATGGGGGAAGCTTCTTGAGACACATGGATTCTCTACTCTCCATTCCTTCTTTTGCTGATAATTTGGGGCTGTTGGATTAAATTGGACAATTCATTCTGGTAGATCAGTCCTTTTTTGGGAAGACATTTGGATCAACAACTCTCCTTTGAGGCTACAATTCCAAAGACTCTACCATCTCAGCACACAAAAAAATTCCTTGGTTTCACAATTCAAGGTGGATGGGGATTGGATCCTAGTTTTCAGAAGATTTTTAAGGGGCTAGGAGAAGGGCCAATTTCTACTCCTCAGTAATTTACTCAACCAGACACACAACTTAACTGATGAGGAAGATAAGGTCACTTGGAAAACTGATGAAAAATGCTTTTCTGTGAGAAAAATGTATCAGTCCTTGGATGTCACTACTACACAAGCTCTTGATTGGCCTGTGTCACGCCCCAATTTCAGTAAACCGAACTCGGGACGCGAACGTTTAAAACAATAAAAACATTTTGAAACCTTTTACATTAAATCACTTTAAAACCACCAATTAGTTCGTCAAAAGAATAATTTACAACTCAAAAGTACGTCCCACAACGGACAAAATACAAGTGTACGTCGCTAGACTCAAAAGTAAACCCAGACTCCCGCTCCCAGCTCTTCAAGCTTCGGAAGCTCACCTAGTTCAACCTGCGACCAATACCTGTAGGAAAAGCAGCTAGGGGTGAGCGTTCACTCACCACCACGGATAACAGACTGACTACGGCATACTTAGCAGACAATGCCAGTAACACCAACAACAACTCAAAACCGGGGACTACCATCCCCAAACTCAAGTAACCCGACTTACACACACACACTGTTACTTTCCTCAACCGACTCAACACTCAGACACATAATGTAGACCTGACAGAACGATTGACAACCTCCTCCAAAAACACGACAGACAACCACACAACACCCAAGATCACAAAGGATCGCACACCAAACAAGATCACAGAGGATCGCACGCCAGCTGCTCAGTAACCCCTCTTTCTCTCGCCCTTTACCGATCCCTGTCAGGTCAGGCGGTCGACCTGTCGCGCAACTTCTCCCGATATCAGCCGGAAGGCTAGCCCACAACCTCTCCCCTACCCCCGATCTCATTCGGGTGACTAGCCACATACGCGCGTCCCTTCTCCCGATCCCAGTCGGGAGGCTAGCCCACAACCTCTCCCCTACCCCTTATCCCAGTCGGGTGGCTAGCCACACCTCACGCAACTTCCCCGACACAAAGTCGGGTCTCCAACCTCAGGTAACCACATTCACAATCACAAGCAAAGTTCAACAAACAGCAACAACCCAGGTTCAACACTCCACAGGCACTCATGCCCACCCAAGACACCAACAGTAAAAATCGGACTCAACAACCCCACCGGCACTCACAGCCACCCAAGACACACCGACAATAACTCACGGGCTCAACAACCCCATGGGCACTCACGGCCTCCCAAGACACGCCAACAGTAACTCACGGGCTCAACAACCCCACGGGCACTCACGGCCTCCCAAGACACACCAACAGTAACTCACGGGCTCAACAACCCCACGGGCACTCATGGCCACCCAAGACACCAACAGTAAAACACGGGCTCTCATGGCCACCCAAGACACCAATAGTAAAACACGGGCTCTCATGGCCACCCAAGAAACAACAGTAAAGCACGGGCTCTCATGGCCACCCAAGACACAACTACACAATCAACCTCCAGGCATAACCAATGCCTCCAGTAGTTCTAATATCAACAGTTTCACAATCAACCTCCGGGCATGGTCATATGCCTCCAGTAACTTTAATATCAACAGTTTCACAATCAACCTCCGGGCATGGTCATATGCCTCCAGTAACTCTAATATCAACAGTTTCACAATCAACCTCCGGGCATGGTCATATGCCTCCAGTAATTCTATTATCAAAAGTCCACTGCTCCTACGACACTGCTAAGTGTCACAAGCATTTCTAATATTCGATACGTTCCCATATCATACGACACCACCCGATATCGCCTGCTTTCCTAATATTCGATAAACCTACTTAACCCACGACACCCAAGTGTCACATGCATTTCTACTGTTAACTTTCCCTAGTCAGGGCCGAGATCCGGCTACTTTTCCCTACCTCGTATGCTTTCTCCAGAAGCGCACTAACAAGCTCCGGCGTGATATCGATCACTCGCCTAGCTTTCCCTTTTCTCTATCTGCGGCACGATCTAATAAGAACACAATTTAAATACTTTTAAGTTCGCAAACATAAACTGAAATTTAATAAACTTGACGCCCAAAAGTAACCCCGACAATGTCGATCACTCCCAAACTTCCCAATTACTCGACATTGTCGATAATGGACCTGGAAAAACCCGATTCGCCCGACATGGCGAATCTGCCCGGGTTTTGGAAACGCCCTTCCGGGGCTCCGAAAATTCCCGTTTTCGTTTCTACGGTCTTAGAATAATTCGAAGGTTCATATGCACTCGATGGAATCCAATTCCGACTTCCGAGTAATTTAATTAGCGTTTCAAGTTTCTAAACCCGTCAATTACAACTTTCACAATTTAATTCCAAATTTCGATCTGGTTGTAGATTAATGATTCGGGGAACGTCCTAAACCACCCGAACACGAAACTCGAGCACCCGAGCACGTGGGCCCCACCTGGCCAAACTTGGCCGTAGGTGGCCAGGGCCGGTTTGGGGCCGGTCCACCAAGGTGGTGGCTGGTCCTAACTCCGGCCAGCCACCATACACGGTGGCCGGAGCTCCCCCGAGCCTCCGGTCACCGGAAAACGTTCATCTCTTCGCTCCAAAACACCTCCAACAAACCCCACACCTCAACTCATCCATATTCAACCCATTTCAATCCAAACCCTAACTTTTAAATTTAACAAAACGAGAATCGGTTAGGTGCTCACCGTAGAGAACGTCGATGTGAGCTCGATTCTTTTATCGTTGAGACGATCCACCGGTTGGATCGACGGGAAAAGCCAAAACTTTCAACACATGCTTCTCTTTTCTCTTCTTCTTCTAACTCCCCTTTCTCTCTCTAAAACTCCATTTTTACAGGTATGGCCGAACATAGCAATTGCTTTCCCTTTTGTTTTGTTTTAAATATCAAATCTAATACTTAATTACAAAACTAACACTAAAAGTAGTCTTCTCTTGTCTTGTCCAATAAACCTAACACCACCACATTGGTGACATGTGGCAAGTGGGTCCCACACCTTTTTGTAAAATATCTTCTAGATATTTTCAAATCAGATTCGCGAAATTCGGCCGTTTTGGGCCCCGAACGGGCACTTTTTCCAAGAAATTACGAAACTTCACGAGCTACAAGGAAACGGCTCAACTAAGACCGCTGCGACGACGGCTAAGCTTTTTGGATCCAAAACGGACCTCGAACGGACCAAAACATCGCTGGGTTCATTTTCCCGCGAAAAGTCAACATTTCCCAAATTGGTCAGAAAGTTGCCCTGAGTCCCCCGGAACTCACTTTGGTCGATATAGGGGTCAACTTAAGTACGGTATGACCCTCGGGGTCAAATTTAGGTTCATTTAAGTGTCTGTCTAAAAATTTTAAATTTTCCTGTTTTTCGCCGATTTGACTAGCGTTGACCGGGAGTGGTTCTTACAGCCTGAATTGTTATGGTCACCTCTTATCCCCCCAAAATTATCTGGTTTTGCTTGGCTAGTATGTATCCAAACAATTGCAACAAAATGTTTCTTGTTGGCCAGAGGAATTTATTCTAATGATATCTGGTGTCCTTTATGTAGTGAAGATCTAGAAGAAACATATCATTTACTTCTTGGTTTTACTTTCTCTTGGAATATTTGGAATCTCTACTTGAAGTGGTGGGGCATTACCTCAGTGCTCCCAGACAATATCAAGGATTGGCTTATTTCTTGGAGACACCTTGGTCCTCATCATTCTAAAAAACAATGGGGCATACTGGCAATAGTGATAATGTAGAGGATATGGCTTTGCAGGAATGACAGGACTTTCAACAATACTACACAAACTCCTTCAGAAGTCTTACAACTGATCCAAAGTGATTCTGCTGTGGGCTACTTTCAAAAAATGAGGAGACTCTTTCCCTTTCATCACTTGGATCAATACCACTACTTTATGCTATTCTAGGGGGAGGTTTCAAGGGCCTTTTAAGGGCTTTGCTTGACCTCCTAATTGCCTATTAGCATCTCTGTCCTTTCTATTTTTTGCTGGGTTTTATTTGGGTGGTTTAGGAAGGGTTGGGGGTTTATTTTGGTAAGTTTTTTTCCCTTGGTGAGGCATTATTGCTTGAGTGTTCTTGGGGACAGGTTTGGTTGGAGTGGGTGTTTCAAGTATTGCACTTAAATCTTTGGGAGAGGGTAGTTGATAGGTTGAGGGTGAGGTTTTACACTTTTTACCTCCTTTTTGATTGCAGGTTTCAATTATAAAAGGTGAACACTTAGACATCTCATGCTCTCTTCAGCTGCACACATTCTGGTGGCTGGAGTGCTCTATAGGTTGGACAGTTTGAGTCTACTGGACAACAACTAGGTGTACATTTTTATTCAGCAACTTGAAGACTTCAATTGGTAAATTAACAAGTAGCACACTCCTTGAAGGCCTTTGCTGAAGGTTATTGCAGAAGATAGAGAATTTACTGAATTGGTTGGGCAATGAACTACTTTGAACTGTTAAGGGCTGCTCATAGGCCTTAAGGTGGGACTCGTTGGTGGCTAGGTCAAAGTGGCAAATTGAAACACTTTTGAGGAGAGGAGTTTCATCTACTGAAGGAATTTGGAACTTGTTGGTTTGGTTTGGGTGACTTGGGTCACAAGAAAGTTTGGGTACTTGGGTTTTGGGGTGTTTGTTTCGTTTACTTGCGGCACAAGTATTGTGCATCTAGGTGCTCCAATTGGGAGTATCCTATGTTTTGTAAGTATTGAGGGATAATCCCTCTGCCTTGTCCTTTTTCTCAAAGGCTTGGTATTTATAAAAAACATTGCTGATCAAAAATAAAAAGAGGGTGATGAAAGTAAACATTCATCCACTATTACAAATTAAATACTCCCAAGTACATCACGTACTAGTTTCCACTCAACCCTATACCATAGATAAGAGGAGAAATCTGGTGAGAACCATGTTTAAACGTAGGAACCGCGAGAACCAATCTAAGTCATCCATTTTAAGAATGGATGGATGAGATGCAATTGAGTAGTTGACTGCAAAAAAACAACACTTTTTAGTAAGTGATAAGGGCTTTTTTAGTAAAACTATCATATTACTTTTTTTTAACCAATTCACTAATTTAATTTTTCCCGCTTCATTTGAACTCCGATTGGCTTCAAACTTACACCATAAGTTTTGTTTTTTAATGGCTTTATATCAAGATCAGTCATGAATATATTTTGAAGCACGAAAAAAAATCGGGATTGATTTTTTTTTTTTAAATCTGGGTAATTTTTATCAATACTTTGCTCTGGATTTATCAACACTTTTATGCTCGTTTTATCAACACTTTACACTGGTTTTATCACCTCATTTTCCAAAACTGATCATGATTTTATCACCTCATCGCGTTCTTTTTATGAACACTAGTTTTATCAACACTAAACAATAGGTTTATCATTCAAAATACGTGTGTTTTATCACCCCCATCACATGTGTTTTTTGAAGCACAAATTTTTTTTATTTATTTCGGGACTGGTTTTTAAATAAATTATATCTGAGTAATTTTTATCGACACTTTGCTCTGGGTTTATCAACACTTTACACTGGTTTTATCAACACTTTACACTGGTTTTATCACCCCATTCTCCAAAACTGATCATGATTTTTATCATCTCATCACGTGCTTTTTATGAACATCACTTTTATCAACACTAAACATTAGATTTATCATTTAATTACGTGTGTTTTATCAACCCATCACATGTTTTTTTTATCAACGTTAAACTCTAGTGTATCACACTTATTATCAAAATTGAACATGGTTTTTATCACCTCATTATTTGTTTCTTATAACCTCATTACATGCTTTTTACAACATTTAGCACTAGTTTGGTACTCCGATATAAAACATTTATTAGTGAAGATTTATCAACGCTCAATATTATTTTTATCACCTTGATATAATTTTTTATTTTCGTGCTTCAAAATATATTCATGACTGATCTTGATTTAAAGCCTTGAAAAAAGAAAAATATTGGCGCAAGTTTGAAGTTAATCGGAGTTCAAACGAATCGGGAAATATTAAATTAATGAATTGGTTAAAAAAAATGGACACTTGTCCACATGGCACTATGCTATTACAATTATTCCCTTGCTTGTGTGAGAATGGATGAAAGTGATGTGAATTTGGGTAGAATTGAGGTGATAATGTGACATCATGGTGAATGTTGGATCTTAGGTGTGTGTGGTTAGGATTGGTTCTCACGGTTCCTATGTTAAGAGTGGTTCTCAATATATTATCCCTCCCATAGATAAATTAATAAATAAATCATTTCAATTTTTGTACTTTTTAATCAATATTTGTGGCGCTGCTTATACATGTGACCTTTGTAGTCTCTACCTTGCTGATCCCAATCTTTTGACCAAATCTCCTTGGACATGGACTCAAATCTTACATATATTTGAAAATTTTATAAACTGAAGCTCAATATCTTACTAATCCACTCTCAATACATATTTTAGCAGATCAACCATTTGGTTTCTAAGTTATTGTCACGCCCCGAATTCGGCAGGACCGAACCCGGAACGCGAACAGTGAAACAATAAAATAATTTTCAAACACTTTAATAAACCGCTTAAAATCACCACTTTGAGTTAATCAAAATAATATTTGAACACCTTAAAATACGTCCAAAACAAGCGGACAAAAACCAAAGCGTACGTCGCTAAACTCCCAAAAACCCGGACTCCCGCTCCTAGCTCTTCAAGCTTCGAGAGTTCTCTTACTCCTCCTCGCGACCAGTACCTGTAGGAAAATCAGCTAGGGGTGAGCGTTCGCTCACCACCACGGATACCTGACTGACTACGACATACTAGCAGAAATGCCGGAAACACCAACAACAAACAAAACACCGGGGACTACTATCCCCAAACTCGAATAACCCAACTATCACACGAAAACTGTTACTTTCCCCAACCATCTAAATAGCCGTAACCGTAGTGTAGACCCGACATCGTAATGACGACCTCAAAGAACACAACAACACAGAAGTGATCAAAGTCACGCAAACCACAACCACAAGCCTCAGCACTTTACCGATCACGCGCCGGAAGGTGCTACACACCTGATGGGGACCACATCCCTCTGCTCTTTACCGACCGCGCACCGGAGGGTACGACACACCCCTCGGGCATAAATCCAGCCTCAGCACTTTACCAATCATGCGCCGTAAGGTGCGACACACCTACGGGGACCACAACCCTCTGCTCTTTACCGACCACGCATTGGAGGGTACGACACACCCCTCGGGCACATCTATAACCTCAGCACTTTACCGATCACGCGCCGGAAGGTACGATGCACCTGACGGGAACCACAGCCCTCAGCACTTTACTGACCGCGCACTGGAGGGTACGACACACGCATCGGGCATAGCTCAACAGTCATCACCAGAACAAACAAAGTCACAAGCAAATAACACACAATACCCCGCAAATAGAAAGAAAATACGAAAACACGACTAACTACCACTCGGCAATTCAGTCAACCAATACGGGTTCAACTCCCCATAGGCACTCATAGCCACCCACAAACACAAACAATTCAATTAACCTATGGGCACAACCAAAAGCCACACGCACTTCTAATGTTCGATATGTTCACTTATCCTATGACACCACTAAGTGTCGCATGCATTTCTATTGTTCGATACGTTCACTTATCCTATGACACCACTAAGTGTCGCATGCATTTCTATTGTTCGATACATTCACTAATCCTACGACACCACTATGTGTCACATGTATTTCTAATGTTCGTTACGTTCACTGATCCTACGACACCCAAGTGTCACATGCATTTCTACTGTTAACTTTCCCTAGTCAGGGCCGAGATCCGACTACTTTTCCCTACCTCGTAACGCTTTCCCAAAAGTCCACGCCAAAGCTCCAGCGCGCTCGCGATCACTCGTCTAGCCTCCCCTTTCCGCGGTCGGCGACACGATCTAACATGAACACAATAAGAACACTTTTTAAATTCGCAGGCAAAGCTGAATTTTAAAGAATTAGACGCCCAAACGCAACCCCGGTAATGCCGATCACTCCCAAACTTCCCAATTACTCGACATTGTCAACAATGGGCCCGGAAAGGCCCGATTCGCCCGGCTCGGCGAATCTGCCCGAGATTGGAAAACGCCCTTCCGGGGCTCCGAAAATTCCCGTTTTCGTTTCTACGATCCTAAGACAATTCAAGGGTTCCAATGCAATCGACGGAATCAATTTCCGACTTCCGAGCGATTTAATTCGCGTTTAAAGTTTCTAAACCCAAAATTTCCAACTTTCACAATTTAATTCCAGAATTCGTTCCGGGTGTGAATTATCGATTCGGGGATCGTCCAAAACCACCCAAACACGAAAAACCCGAGGCACGGGAAAGTGGGCCCCACACGGCCACAATGGAAAACGTTCCTTTTCGCCCCAAAACGTTCCTAACGAAGTCCAATTGTCACGCCCCAAATTCAGTAGAACCGAACCAGGAACGCGAACGTTTTAGACAATAAAACATTTTCAATCCTTTGAAATAAATCGCTTTAAAACCACCATTTAGTTAATCAAAATAATAATTTACAACTCAAAAGTACGTCCCAACAAGCGGACAAAAGACAAGGCGTACGTCGCTAAACTCAAAAGGAAACCCGGACTCCCACTCCCAGCTCTTCAAGCTTCGAGAGCTCACCTAGTCCGTCTCGCGACCAGTACCTGTAGGAAAAGCAGTTAGGGGTGAGTGTTCGCTCACCACCACGGATACCAGACTGACTACGGCATACTAGCAAACAATGTCGGTAACACCAACAACAACCAAACAACGGGGACTACTATCCCCCAACTCAAGTAACCCGACTGATACACACCCATTACTTTCCTCAACCGACTCAACACTCGGACACGTAATGTAGACCCAGCACAGCGGTTACGACTTCCACCAAAGACTCAAAAGACAACCACGCAATACCCAAGATCACAAAGGATCGCACACCAAACAAGATCACAAAGGATCGCACTCCAGCCAGCTGCTCAGTGCCGGTTGCTAACCGGCTGGGCTCGAGCCTGCCCCACGCAACTTTACCGATCCCTGTCAGGCCAGGCTGTCGACCTGTTAGCGATATGTACCGAGCTACTTTTCCGATAGCTAGTCGGAAGGGGAGCAACCCTCCATCGCCGAAGAATGCTCAACCTGCCGATCCCTGTCAGGCCAGGCTAGCCAAGGAACGCTCGACTTTGCCGATCCCTGTCAGGCAAGCAAGCCAACGTCCACGCAATCACAATCACAAACAAGGTTCAACAACCAGCAACAACACAGGTTCAACACTCCACAGGCACTCATGGCCACCCAAGACGCCAACAGTAAAGACACGGGTTGAACAGCCCCATGACCACTCATGGCCACCCAAGACACCAACGGTAAAACACGGGTTCAACAACCCCACGGGCACTCATGGCCACCCAAGACACCAACGGTAAAACACGAGTTCAACAACCCCACGGGCACTCATGGCCACCCAAGACAACAACGGTAAAACACGGGCTCTCATGGCCACCCAAGACACAAACAGTAAAGTACGGGCTATCATGGCCACCCAAGACACAAACAGTAAAGTACGGGCTCTCATGGCCACCCAAGACACAAACAGTAAAGTACGGGCTCTAATGGCCACCCAAGACACAAACTAAACAATCAACCTCCGGGCATAACCAAATGCCTCCAGTAATTCTAATATCGAAAGTTCACTGCTCCTACGACACTACTAAGTGTCACATGCATTTATATTGTTCGATACGTTCCCGTGTCATACGACACCACCCGGTGTCGCCTGCCTTTCTATTGTTCGATAAACTTACTTAACCCACGACACCGAAGTGTCACATGCATTTCTACTGTTAACTTTCATTAGTCAGGGCCGAGATCCGGCTACTTTTCCCTACCTCGTACGCTTTCCAAAAGCTCACAACCAAGCTCCGGCGTGATCACGATCACTCGCCTAGCTTTCCCTTTCCTCTGTCGGTGGCACAATCTAATAAGAACACAATTTAAAATAGTTTTAAGTTCGCAGGCATAACTAAATTTTTAATATACTTGACGCCCAAAAGTAACCCCGACAACGTCGATCACTCCCAAAATTCCCAATTACTCGACATTGTCGATAATGGACCCGGAAAGGCCCGATTCGCCCGGCCCGGCGAATCTGCCCGGGTTTTGAAAACGTCCCTCAGGGCTCCGAAAAATTCCATTTTCGTTTCTATCATTCCTAATTAAAATCACGAATTCCAACGTACTTTGCGGAATCAATTTCCGAATTCTCACGAATTACAAACCCTAATTCATCATTTCTCAATACACACGTGACACTCAAAACTAATCCATCTTAAATACACTGAGTAGCATCTTAATAGACCAAATAAATCAAGAGGTAATACACCTCCTTATCCTTTTTGATTGTCTTGTCATTTGTTCCCAAAAATTACCAAATGGTGCCACTGCATCTCCGTGAAGATGGACCAATTGATGATCAATTCACAAGATGAGCGTCAATGCCATTAATGATGAGCGATCATTGCTTTATCATAAGTAAAAAGAGAATTGAACATACCTTCTCACACGGTGATGCTTTTCCCGACTAAAAAATGTGCTTGCATTGTAATACCAAGTCCAGAACAATTTCAGCCGAGAACCCACCTCAAGAGCCTGAACAATCACCGAAAGAAAAGAAAAAACAAAGGAAACGAAAGAGCTCTATGCTCCAATTCTCACGGTGCTCCACCCACCTCAAGTTCCTCTTGCTTTTATTTTGCTCAAAATTACATAACACCACCACTTGTGTGACAAGTGGCAAGTGGGTCCCATCTCTTTGAAAAATATCTTTGTAGATATTTTTCTGTCAGATTCGCGAAATTCGGCCGTCTCGGGCCCCGAACGGGCCCATTTTCCAAGAAATTACGAAACTTCACGTGCTACAAGGAAACGGCTCAACTAAGACCGCTGTGACGACGGCTAAGCTTTTTGGATCCAAAACGAGCCTCGAACGGACCAAAACGTCGCTCGGTTGACTTTTCCAGCAAAAAGTCAGTCTTTCCCAAATTGGTCAGAAAGTTGCACTGAGTCCCCCAGAACTCACTTTGTTCGTTATCGGGGTCAACTTAAGTCCGATATGACCCTCGTGGTCAAATTTAGGTTCATTTAGGTGTCTGTCCAAAACATTTAAATTTTCCTGTTTTTTGCCGATTTGACTGGCGTTGACCGGGAGTGGTTCTTACAATCTACCCCCCTTAAAGGAATTTCGTCCGCAAAATTTAAAACAAACGTACCTCCGGAGTCGAACAGATCGGGGTACTTTGCGCGAACCTCGTCCTCGCGCTCCCGAGTCGACTCAGCCTCGTGGTGCCGCCACTGCACCCGTTCTAAGCGGATAACCTTTCCGAGCCTGACCTGCTCCCGTAGATCCATTTCCCAAACCGGTTTCTCCTTATACGAGACATCACCCGTTACCTCTACATCTTCCCACTCAATGACGTGTGAGGGGTTCGCAGATACTTCCGCAACTGGGAAACGTGGATACTCCCAAGCTGTGGTGGCAGTGCAAGTCGGTATGCAACTACTCCCCCTCTACTCAAGACCTCGAAAGGATCGATACACTGCGTGGCTAACCCGCCTCCGCCGCGGTTGAAACGCATCAGTCCACCATTCAGACTCACCTCCAGCGATACATGGTCACCGACTGCAGACTCGAGAGGTCGGCGCCGTCAGGCAGCACAGCTCCTGCTGACTCTGTGCGGTCTTTAACCGCTCACGCTTCGGCACGACCAACTCAGCTGTCTCTCGGACCAGTTCTAGACCCAGTAAACTCTTATTCCTCACTTCTGCCAAGCACAACCATACTAACTTAACATAACTAAACTCAAACCCTTATATCTCCCCCTCTTCCTCTTTCTCATTTCCTCTCAACCGCAGAAAGCTTCAAACTCCAAACTCTCACCTCCAATTATTTCCTCTACTATTCTCTCATCTCAAACACTTCTTCTTGCTCTCACCCTTCTTAATATATATGTATAAAAACATATTAATGAAAATAAAAGTTAGTAAATAAAAAAACACATTTTTAATATACAAGTAATAATATTTAATTCAAAATAAAAAATATCAATATTAAAAATAGTATTAATAAAATATCAATATACTAACTTTTATTTTCATTAATGTGTTTTTATAGTTATATTAAAGAAGGGTGAGAGCAAAAAGAAGTGTTTGAGATGAGAGAAGAGTAGAGGAGATAATTGGAGGTGAGAGTTTGGAGTTGGAAGCTTTGTGCGTTTGAGAGGAAATGAGAAAGAGAAAGAGGGGGAGCGATAAGAGTTTGAGTTTATTTAGGTTAAGTTAGTATGTATGAAAGGATAGTTATGTCATTTGATAAAAATAAAACATCATGTGCTTTGCACATGTTTGTTTCCATCCAAAATTCAACACTCTTAGACTAAAGTGAAAACAAATATAAGTTAAAGGAGTTAAATGTCACAAAAAATTGTTAGGGGGGTGATGTGAAAATGATGATAGTTAGTCAGGATTATATGTCATTTTCCCTATTTTTAATTATACAATTGTTTTAATATTTAGTAATAATCATTATAGGGTTATAGTGGTGCAGACAATGTGCATAGTTTTTTCTTAGTACATAAATTAAGAGGTTTGATTTGTTTACACTAATGGCTTCAAAATAATACATAAAATCAACTAGTGTGCACCATTGATTGGGTTATTGAAATTCAACTTAAAGTGCTAAAAATTATGGATTAAAGCCATATGGGGTGTATCAATAAGCATGTGCAAGTAGCAAATGGTCTTTTTTTAAAATTCAAAAAGTCATCTTTTTTTCTCCTATATGCTTAAAGGACCAAATATAAATATTAGGGAAAACCCCAAATCTTAACTGTGTTGGAAAGGTGTTTTTCACGTCCTAACTGAGGGTCACCTTTTGTTACATGTCTTATACCAAAGGTGGTTCTTTTTCACAAAACATGAAAAATGACACCAAAAAAGTGGTATAACGTTCGCATTCGATGGTTTTTCCTCTTAATTTTTGTATAATTTGCGTTTACCAGTGCACTACAAGAGGTAGGTGGTATAAATTTACCAAAAAAAACACTTTTTTTTGGTGTCATTTTTCATGTTTTGTCAGAAAAAATCACCTTTTGTATATGACATGTAACAAAAGGTGACCTTTGGTATAGGACATGTAACAAAAGGTGACCCTCAGTTAGGACGTGAAAAACACATTTTCAACATAGTTAGGATCCAGCGTTATCCCTAAATATTAATATACAAATGGATTGCCACCTTTTAGTAAAATAAAATCAAGTGTGTATTGGGTGTATAACAAATTCTTGTTTTGTATTGAAATTTCTTTGAACGAATTAAGATTGTTAGGCACATGAGACTATATAAGAAATACTTTCTTGATTTCATCTAATATAAGTTGTCCGTTTTGCCTAAAATGTGTTGTAATACACGTGTAGGTTGGAGTGGCCACCACCTCTACATGAGCAACACATGTCCTTGACTCATCCATATATGAGTTGTATATATAGCTACCATGTAGTTCATGTAAGACACAACAAAAGAAGAAAGTCAAATTTGTTTCGGTTCAGTAAGTTTGTTCGATCATTAAGTTTTGGTTCTGATCGTTTGAGAAATAATCACAACACGTTATCAGCACGAATCCGCTCCGTCTAATCGTTAAGTTTTCTCAATTCGTTATTCAGTACGAACGCTCTGTTCTACTGTTCAGGTATCAGATTTTCAAATTATCGTTAATGTATTTATACCTTATTCATGCTCATTTATATAAGTTTATTTACGGTTTCCAATAAGTATGCTCTGTGACTGCGAATATAAATTGGATCTTTCACATCAGAAATTTGATATTTACCGTATACTTGTATTTTATCGTTAATACTTGAATTTGAGATTCGTTGAAACCGAAACGTTTGGACCGGAAGTTCCAAATACATAATACCAGCGACACAATATGTGTTGGACCAGAAGTTCCAAAATAAAAATACCAACGACCTGAAGTCGAGTATGATCCTGACATGCAATTTATTTGATCAATGTTCAGGATGGATAACTTCGCAAAGCTTAATTATGCACCCCTTAGACTAGACGAGAAGAACTATGATGAATTGGTGCTAGACACGACTCTCCACTTGAGATCTCAGAATCTTGGAGACGTCATAAAAGAGGGGAATAACTAGTCAGTTAAAAAGAAAGCCACAACCACAATATTAATCCGCCATCGCATGCATAGAGACCTACGACTTGAGTATATAATTGACGAAGACCCCCTTAGTTTATGGGTTCAGCTCAAAGAGAGATTTGAGCATATGAAAGCAATAGCTCTCTCTCGTGCCCTATATGATTGGTCTAACCTTAGGTTACAGGACTTTAAGTCTATAAATGAGTACAATTCGGTCATGTTTAAAATTGTTTCCAAGCTTCGCAGTTGTGGTGAGAAGATAACTGACGAACCAATGCTTGAGAAAACATTCTCCACGTTCCATCCCTTGAATATGCTCCTACAGCAGCAATATCGAGAAAAAAGGTTTCTGAAATTTACAGATCTGGTTGCTTGTTTGCTCGTTGCAGAGCAAAATAATGAATTATTAATGAAGAACCATCAAACTTGCCCTGTAGGCAGTCCTCCATTCCCTGAAGCGAATGTGACAAGATATGATGGTAACTCTAGACCGAGACGAGGCCGAGGACCCTTTAGAGGTCGAGGTCGAGGTCGTGGACGTGATTGCAGTCAGGGCTATGGGCATAACAATTTACAACCTTATACAAGAGATGATAAGGTGTACCACCAGAAATGGACCCGGTATGAGAAAGGAAAAGGCCCACAGAACCCGACTCCCAGAAATGCTGAAAACATGTGTTACCGTTTTGGAGGGACTGATCATTGGTCACGTGTCTGTCGTGTGCCAAACCACTTGGTAAAGTTATACCAAGAGTCGATTAAGGGCTCTCACCCCGGACCGCCCGGATCCCGTGGGTGAATAGATTGTAAGATCTACACTGGATCTCACCTGAATCGCCTCATCTATCCTCTCGAGGAGGAGTTTGGTTTCAATTCAAACCCCAGTTTGAACAGGAGGAGTACGCCATGCTAATGTGCCTTGGATGATCCGCATCTCAGGGTCAGGCACTAATGAGCACATTGAACTATCCATGTGGATGAGAGCCCTCATAGCCCAGGCACAACGGCGCAATTATCAGGGGCGCGCTCTACCACTGAGCTAATAGCCCGTAGTGCGGGTCCCCATCGGGAGACCCGCTATGCCAAAAGCGAGAGAAAGCCCATCCATCTCTTTCCTTTTTACGTCCCTCGCATGTGGTGACGCAGGGACGTAAAAAGGGGATCCTCTCAACTTGTTCCGACCTAGGATAA
>OY997592.1:32784751-32787251 GCA_963921825.1 Erodium maritimum
ATTTCTGAAGGAACTGGAGTTACATCTATTTTCCATTTCCATTCAAGAGTTCTTATGTGTTTCCACGCCCCTTTGAAATGGACAAATTCCTTTTCTTAAGAACACATACAAGATTCGTCACTACAAAAAACAAAAAGGATAATGGTAACCTCACCATTAACTACTTCATTTTTGAATTTCATAGTAATGTAAATACACGTCCTACCAAAATAGAATTTGTGACTTGTTATCCTCTTGCGTAGAAGGAAAAGATTGACCCCCGTGGAAAGGTCGTTTGGATCAACATGAGAGTCCAACTCTATTTCATTTCCAGAATCGATGTTGTATATTTGAAAGAGGTTGACCTCCTTCTCTCATGGTACAACCCTCTTCCCGCGGAGCCCCCTTCTCCTCGGTCCGCAGAGACAAAATCTAGGACGGGTGCCAACAGTTAATCACGGAAGAAAGGACTCACTGAGCCGGGATCACTAACTAATCGAATTTGAATACTAAATAGAATAGAAAAGAACTGTCTTTTCTGTCTATTTTCTCCTGTTCCCTTCTCGGGCTTTACGCAATCGAGCGGATCATGTACAAATCCCTTCAACACAGCATATGTCATGGAAAGGATCTCGGAAACCACCAAAGCACGAAAGTGTTGGGTCTCGAGGTAGGGTTGGAGATGAACCAACTCGCAGCGGAAAATCAATGAAAACCAAGAGACGATTAAACCATGAAACAACTAACAAAGAATGGACGCACAAGAGAAAAATTCAGCACTATTTCTTACCAAAACAAGAACACCGGTTAACGAATGATTGGCTTGAGTCTCCAAGACGCCTACGTATCCACATGGGAATCAAAGCCACGTAGTTCTTCTCTTTGAGGACTCAAGAACACAAAAATGGAGGTGGAAACTAGCCAAACCCGAAATGGCCATGGAAGAGGGAGAGAAAATGTGTTTCCTATTCTTGTCTTGTATTTGTTATGTTGAAAAAAGATGACTTAAACATAACAAAACCCATACTTGTCCAACTAACGGCATGGGACAAGCATGGTGACAAGTAAGGTGTAAATAGGACAAAGTATGGCAAGACAAGATTGGGTTAGGTGGTGAATCACCAACACCTTAATCCTTGTCTTGCTTACTTAGTACTAATTAATCAAGACTTGATTAATTAGTTCCATGGGCCTTGGTTGCATGGGAATTTCATGGGCCTCTTGGAACATGGCCCGTGGCCATTTCCAACGAGGTCCCATGATTCGCTCATCGCCTCCAAGCCTTTCATACCGGAAATGTCCAACATTATCCAATGCGATCAATCCCAAGACTCCAAGCCTTGTCTCGATCCGTAAAGTCCTATTCACTTACAGGCACATGACCCAAAACCCAGTTTTGGTCATGTCCCGAGACAACTCCCTTTTGGCCATTCTCCATAAATGTGTCAATGAGTTTCATCCTCCGGTGTGACCCTTAGGTTTATGCATGTCAATAGATCAACGTAAAAATTTCATTTTACTTGATCCTATTTAAGTGGCAACTAACGAGACTTTAGTATTGCCTGACACTGCATAACGAATCGACCCTGTCGATTCTAACCTTTCTGTCATCCCTGTCATTATCCTTTTATCTCCGATATCCTGATTGAGATAAGGCATAGAGCCGTCATCCTTATTATTCTCAATCAATGTTCCTTGATATGTGAGATGACTAAAGATATGATACCCAGTATCATGTGCATGGCCATGCTATTCTTTCAGTCACTCTCGATCAAGCGGCCGAGAACCGATATCTTTCCCATACCTCAGTATGAGGGATAAATCCCTTAGCCGTCTTTCGTGTCACTCATGTAGCCCGTCCCCAAGCCAATCATGGCCGTTATGGAAGCCCTGTTATGGACAACGTTAGGCTCAAGTCAAACTCAGTTGTTGACTACATAGCGATCACAAAGACTCCTTGGTCTAAGGATACATGACAAGCTACGACACTGAATATGTTCATGACTTAATCTATGGCACATATTCAGGGCGGGTCGTCCAATATCATGTCCCACATGATATCTATGATCAGACTCCGGAATCCCATTCCAATGACTAACAGAACGTAAGCCATAAAGAGCCATCTTTCATACTAGTCGCTTCTAGTGAAGCTTTGTTGACTAGGGACCCATCGAGTGTGATCTATCTCGATCTATGGTTCTATTCGCATGGTGGTTCATAGATCAGGGCACACATCAATATATTACTCCAACACATAAGTAATATAAAGCCGCTTTAACTTTAGTGCTAACGATGATATATACATTTGGACATTTAGGATTGAACTACGGGCACTAAGACTAACAGAAAGCCATTAAGAAAATGGGATTCCTATTCGAAGAGCGCATAACCGCATGGATATGCTCACACTAACCCGTTAATTTGGGATATAATTGGGGATTTTTCTTGGGTAGTATTGGGTTGGAATGGAATAATATCAATTCATACAGACACAAAGGAAGGGGGTTCTTTATTGATTCAA